>CAUYLG010009934.1:0-84035 GCA_963573385.1 Cacajao melanocephalus
AAAAAAAAAACAAAAAACAAAACAAAAAACAGGAAAGTCCTTCTCTTTTTCCTCCAGAAAACTTACCAACCCCATACAGGAAGACTTGAGTTTCTTTTGTGGAAAATCATCGGAATTTTTCCAAAAGAGTAACAGAATTTGTGGGGAAAGAAAAACAAGTTAATATTGTTTGACTTTGAGATAGCTAAAATCTGGAAGGACTTCCTAGGTGAATTTATCTGGCAGATAGAGAGAAGGTTAGGAAACAGGTCTGGCTGAAAGATAGCGACTGAAAATTCACTCCCAACAAGGCTGTGGATCCAATGACAGTATAATATGTCTAAGAGGAAAGAGGACAGGAGAAGGAAAATAGAGAAAGCTGAGGACTAGCCTAGGAACAAAACTGAGAACATAGAAGAAAATAAAATATATTAAGGAGATGAAAAGAAAAGGTAAGAAAAGATGCAAATGTACTGATAATGTTTTTCAACCTTCTAATAATTAACACTAGTCTTTGTAGACATTTTATAGTTTTAAAGGTAACATGATGTGTAATTTTTAATTATCTAATAATAAGCACTAGCATTTGTATGATGCATTATAATTTACACGGTGGTTACAAAGACCATTCCTATGAGGAAAGAATCTATTCTTTTCACTTTGCAAAATAAAATAAAATAAAAACACAATTTAAATAAGCTACAAAATGGGTAAACAAAAGAAACCATGTTTCTAACACCAATTCCCATTCTCTCTCCTTCTATTTATTTATTAGTTTGTTTGTTTATTGATTTATTTTGTCGCTCTGGACACCTAAGAAACACTGAGAGCTTATTCTGGTAGTTATGTGGAAAAAGTAGCCTCAATGATCAGAAAAGAGACTTTGTATTTTATTAGGTCAGTGTAAAAGTAATTGTAGTTTTGCCTTTTTTTTAAGCAATGAGAAAACTGCAATTACTTTTGCAGCAACCTAATATAATTGACAAATAAAAATTGTGTATGCTTATTGATATTTTGTGAATCTATACATTGTAGAATAACTGAGTCAAGCTAAGTAACATATACAACACCTCATAAAGTTCCTGCGCATGTGTGTGTTGAAGACATTTAAAATTTCGTATCAATTTTCAAATATACAATACACTGCTCTTATTGATAGTCAGTATATTATACAATAGCTATTCTTAATCTATTCCTCCTGAGATTTTTTGTTCTTTGACTATCTCCCTAATTCCCACTCCCAGATCCTTGTAACCACCTTTCTACACTCTGTTTTTTATAGATTCCACATATAAGTGAGATGATGTGTTTTTTTTCTGTGTCTGCTTATTTCATTTACCATAATATCATTGAGGTTCATCTATGTTGTTGCAAATAACAGGATTTCCTTCATGTTTAAGACTGAATAGTATTCCATTGTTTATATATACCGCATTTTCTTTATCCACTCATCTATTGATGGACACCGTATTAGTCAAGGTTCTCCAGAGGTATAGAACTAATGGAATATATATTTATACACACACACACACACACACACACACACATATATACACACATATGGGGTATATATATATATATATATGAAGGGGAGCTTATTAAAAGTATTAATTCACATGATCACGGGGTCCCACAATAGGCCATCTGCAGGCTAAGGAGAAAGAAGAGCCATTCTGAGTTCCAAAACTGAAGAATTTGGAGTCCAATGTTCCAGGGCAGGAAGCGTCCAGCACAGGAAAAAATGTAGGCTTGGGAAGCTAGCTAGAGTAGTCTCCCTTTCCACATTTTCTGCCTGTTTGTATTCTAGCCACTGATTAGATTGTTTATATTCTAGAGGCTGATTAGATTGTGCCTACCCAGATTACGGGTGGGTCTGCCTATCCCAGCTGACTGACTCAAATGTTAATCTCTTTTACAACACCCTCACAGGTACACAGAGGATTAATACTTTGCATCTGTCAATCCAATCAAGTTGACACTCAGTATTAACTGTCATAAGTCCACCCCTTGTCAGCTGGAACCCATAAATATATGAGATCATACATAATCTTCAAATAAAGGCAATAATATTATAATCATACCTAACATAATACAATTATCATTTGTACAACCAGAAACACACCAATGTCCAACCCAAATACTATTACGTAAAGTTAACAATATTTAAATGCTGATGTGAAGTCAGTAAATCTTAAGTAACATGATAAAGGAGAAAGGAAATAAAATGAAGACTTTTTCTTAGTACAAGTGTGTACATGCACAAATATGTTTTTAACAAAAGAAGGAAATATTCATGACAATTACAGTCCTCATTTCTGGAGCTGGTCATGTGGTTATAGCCGGTATTGATGACTACCTTCTTCCACTACCTATTCTATATTCCCTTTGCTGTCAGCAAACAACTCAGCAGGTCATGGTCTTTTTCCTGGTGGAGTGACCAAAACCTTCATTCCTGAAGGGTCTGAGTCATTTGTAGTACTGCTTGGATTGGGCTATTGTAGTTTTCCATTGACCTTAATCACAGGGCATGGTAAAACTAAGAAACATCCTAATGGATCTTCTGTATTCCATCCATATTCTTCCTTACCTCCGTTGTGGAGTAGTAGACTGATTTCATATTGATAGTCCTCATCAATTATCCCAGCCAACACTGTAACTCTCTTCTTAGCTTGTTGACTTAAAGGTAGGAGGAGCTCAAAGTGTCCAGATGGCAACCTTAACTTCCAGTTTAATGGAATTGTTGTTTCTCCTGGTGGCAGTGTTCCTCTCTCTGGAACTAAGACTGCTAGGCCAGCAGAACACCATGTCTCAGGAACAGGAAGCAAAAATTCTGCTAGTGGATCACTAGGGGTGAGGGTGAGTGGTGCCACTTCCAATTCCACCCCTTGATTCCTGGACCCATGAATCCTGGCTATGGGTGAAACAGTACCATATTGGATGCTAATTCAGAGCATACATGGCCTTCTGGAGAACTTTGCCTTAGCCCTGCAAAGTATTGTCACCTAGTTGGCATTGTAATTGTGACTTTGAAAGGCCATTCCACTGTTCTATCAATCCAGCTGCTTCAGGATGATGGGGAATATGGTAAAACCATTGAATTCCATGAGCATGAGCTCACGGCTGCACTTCTTTAGCCATAAAGAGAGTACCTTGGTCGGAGGCAATGCTGTGTGGGATACCAGGATGATGGATTCTGTGAGTTCATGGATGACAGTTTTGGCAGAAGCATTTCCTGAAGGACAGGCAAACCCATATCTGGAGTAAGTGTCTAGTCCAGTGAGGACAAACTTCTGCCCTTTCCATGATGAAAGAGTTTCAATATAATCAACCTGCAACCAGGTAGCTGGCTGATCACCCTGAGAAATGATGCCATATCGAGGCTCAGTGTTGGTGTCTGCTGTTGGCAAATTGGGCACTCAGAAGTGGCTGCAGCTAGGTCAGCCTTGATGAGTGGAAGTCCATGTTGCTGAGGCCATGTGTCACATCCATACCAGTCACCATGGCCACTTTGCTCATGGACCCATTGGGCGGTGACAGGGGTGGCTAGGGAAAGAGGCTGAGTGGTGTCCACAGAACAAGTCATCCCATCCACTTGTTTAGTAAACTCCTTCTCTGCTGAGATCATCCATTGGTGAGCACTCACATGGGATGCAAATATCTTCAGTTTTTGACCACTCAGAGAGGCCCATTCACATACCTCTTCTCCAAATTTCTTTGTCACCAATTTTCCAATCATGCTTCTTCCAAGTCCCTAACCACTCAGCAAAGCCATTGGCTACAGCCTGTGAATTAGTATATAATCATAGATATGGTCATCACTCTTTCCATGCAAACTGCACAGCCAGGTGCACTGCTCAAAGTTCTGCATGCTAGGAAGATTTTTCCTCACCACTGTCCTTCAGGGATGTCCTAGAAAGGGACTGTAGTGCTGCAGCTGTCTACTTTTGGTGGTGCCTGCATAACGTGCAGAACCATCTGTGAACCAGCCCCTAGCCTTCTCTTCCTCTGTCAACTAATCATAGGAAACTCTCTATGAGGTCATTAGTGGTGGCTGGGAAAGAGAAAGTAGGGTAGCAAAAGTGGAGAACATGGGCATTGGAGCCACTTCCTCATGTAACTTACTTGTGTCTTCAGGATCTGCTTGAGCCTGATCATGTATATATCACTTCCATTTGATGATTGAATGCATCTGTGTATGACTCATTTTATGGCTACATGGGTCAGAAAGCACAGTTCATAATAGGCAGTTCAGGTCACACGGTGACTTGATGGCCCATAGTCAAATGTTTAGTTTCTACCAAAGCCCAGTAACAGGCCAAGAACTGTCTCTCAAAAGGAGAGTAGTTATCTGCAGAAGATAGCAGGGCTTCGCTCCAAAATTCTAAAGGCCTCCATTGTGAATCATCTATGGGGACCTGCCAAAGTCTCTAAACAGTATCCCTATCTGCCACTGACACCTCAAGCACCATTGGATCTGCTGGGTCATATGGCCCAAGTGACAGAGCAGCTTGCACAGCAGCCTGGACCTGCTCTAGAGCTTTCTCCTGTTCTGGATCCCACTCAAAACTGGCAGTCTTTTGGGTCACTTGATAAATGGGCCAGAGAAACACACCCAAATGAGGAATGTGTTGCCTCCAAAATCTCTAAATAGGCCCACTCTTTCTTGGTTGTAGGAAGGGCCAAATGCAGCCTTTGACAGTTTGAGTGCTGCCACTTGGCCCCTGCCACCTCAAGACCCCATTATTTTCATTGTATTTCATTGTATTTAAATTTTGTAGTTGAGTGACTGTGGTTCCCGCTGTTAGATCTGACATACAGAGAAGAGAAATTACAGGGCTCTTCAAAGATGGAGGTGCTGCCCTCACAAATCTATTTCACAAAGCATTGGTTAAGGGTATATCTTCTGGACCTTCCCAGCTGGGATGAAGTAGGTCTAAAATGGCTAATTCACTCCACCATCCCAATCTCACTAAGCCTTTGGATCTCTTCCTCTACATTAAACCCAGGGAGATCAAGCATTTCAAGCTCACTCACTGTGGGCCATCTTTTAATCCATATTTCAGCTAATCAAGGAAATAAACTATTAGAACCTTTTTAATTCTCCAAACTACAACATTAAATGCAAAGTCCCTACTTAGTGAACCCAAATCAATAAATGCAGCCTGATCTAACTCTAAGTTGCTTTCATCATTATCCCACACCCTTAATAGCCATTCCTATGATTGTTCTCCAGATTTCTGTTTATATAAATTAGAAAAGTTGAACAGTTCTTTTAAGTGTAGCTCATCTCCTCCTGGGTCATGCATATATATATATGCATTTATTAAGTATTAACTGACATCATCACAAGGTCCCACAATAGGTTTTCTACAGGCTGAGGAGCAAGGAGAGCCAGTCCAAGTTTCAAAACTGAAGAACTTGGAGTCCAGTGTGTGAGGCAGGAAGCATCCAGCATAGGAGAAAGATGTAAACTGGGAGGCTGGGCCACTCTCCGTTTTCACATTTTTCTGCCTGTTTATATTTTAGCCACACTGACAGCTAATTAGATTTTGCCCACCCAGATTAAGGGTGGGTCTGCCTTTCCCAGCCCGCTGACTCCAATGTTAATCTCTCTGGACAACACACTCACAGACACACCCAGGATCAATACTTTGTATCTTTCAATTCAATCCAATCAAGTTGACAACATTAACCAACACAAACACTTAGGTTGTTTCCATATCTTAGCTATTGTGAATAGGGCAATGAACACAGGAATGCAGATACTCTTCAACATACTAATTCAGACAAATACCCAGAAGTGAAATTGGTAGATCATACGATAGTTCTATTTTTAATTTTTAAAGAAACTTCATACTGTTTTCCATAATGGCTGTACTAATTTACATTTCTACCAACAGTGTGCAAATGTTCCCTTTCCTCCACGTCTTTCCCAACACTTGCTATTTCTTATCTTTTTGATAACAGCTATCCTAGCACATATGAAGTAACATCTCATTCTAATTTTAATTTGCATTCCCTAATGATTAGCAACACTGAGTAGTTTTTAATGCACCTGATGGCCATTTGTATATCTTCTTTTGAAAAATTTCTTTTTTGGTCTTTGGACCACTTAAACAATTGAGTTATTTATTCTCTTGCTATTGAGTGGATATTGTGTACTTATATATTTTGGATATTGACCTCATCAAATGTACAACTCACAGATACATTTTCTCATTCCATAGGTAGTCACATCACTCTGTTCTTTCTTTGGTGCATCCAAGCTTTTTAGTTTGATACAATCCCATTTTTCTATTTTTGCTTTCGTTGCCTGAACTTTTGGGATCATCTCCAAAAAACTAATTGCCCAGACCAATCTCAAGAAGATTTTTCCCTATGCTTCTCTTTAGTAGTTTCACTTACAGATCTTACATTTATGCCTTTAATCCATTTTGAATTAATTTCATTTTTATTTTTTTACATATGGATATTCAGTGTTCCCAACATCATCTACTGAAGAGACAATGCTTTCTTCTTTGTGTATTCTCAGCACCTGCCTCAAAGATCAGTTGACTATTACATGTGCGAATTTATTTTTGGACTCTCTGTTCTGTTTCATCAGAGTTTATATCTAACAGTACCATGCTGTTTTGATTCCTAGACCTTTGTAGTATAATTTGAAATCAGGTAGTGTGAAGCCTCCAGTTTTACTCTTTTTGCTCTGGAATGCCATGGCTATTCAGGGTCTTCTGTGTTTCCTTAAGGATTTTATGATTTTTTTTCTATGTCTGTGAAAATTTTCATTGAAATTTTGATAGGAATTGCATTGAATATGTAGATCTCTTTGGGTTGTATGGACATTTTAACAATATTTATTGGTTCAATCTATGAATACTGAACATGTTTCCATTTATTTATGCTTTATAAAGTATTGATAAAAAAATTGAAGAGTTTTCAATGTATAGCTCTTTTACTTCTTTAGTTAGATTTATTCCAAAATATGTTATTTTCCTTTTTTTTTTTCTTTTTTGAGACAGAATCTTGCACTGTCACCCAGGCTGGGGTGTAGTGGCACAATCTTGGCTCACTGCAACCTCTGCCTCCCAGGTTCAAGCGATTTTCCTGCCCCAGCCACCTGAGGAGCTGAGATTACAGGTACCCACCACCACACCCAGCTAATTTTTTGTATTTTTAGTAGAGACGGGGTTCCACCATGTTGGCCAGGCTGGCCTTGACCTGCTGACCTCTTGATTCATCTGCCTCAGCCTCCCAAAGTGCTGGGATTACAGGCATGAGCCACTGTGCCCAGCCTTATTTTTCTCAATGTTATCTTAAATACAATTTTTTCAAAATTTCCTTTTTGGGTAGTCTTTTATTATTGTATAGCAATGCTATTGATTTTTATGTTGAATTCATGTTATGTAATTTTACTAAATTTCTTTATTCTAACAGTTTTTTGGTGGAGTCTTGAGAGTTTCCTCTATGTAAAAGCATGTCATCCATAAACAGTGATAATTTAACTTCTTCCTTTTAAATTTAGATGACTTTTATTTCTTTTTCTTATCTATTTGCTCTAGCTAGGATTTCCAGTACTATGTTGAATAGAAATGATAAGAGTAGACATCATTGTCTTGTTCTTGATCTTAGAGGTAAAGTTTTCAACTTTTCATCATTGAGTATCATGTTTGCACTGTTAACTTTTTACTTATGGCTTTCATTGTGTCGAGGTACATTTTTTCCTCACCTAACTTGAAGAGATTTTTTTTTTAAACTCCCATTCTCATTTTAAACACCATTTAGTAACATCTCGTTTTTAATATACCAATTTCTAATTTTTTCCTACACTTCTTTTTCTTATAAAGTATTAAATCCTGGAGAAATGTAGGATGGCTGACTTTATGATTACTGATGACACTGAAGACAGAATTGAAGAGGAGAGATCTCTGCCATCCCCCAAGGGGTGTGTGTGCACTATCAAAGTGAAGGCAGAAAGTGTAGTCTCTGGTAAGCATTTTGATAATTAAAAAAAGCAGATTTAGGCCTTTTTTTCAAAGACAGAGTTGAATAAGATATTTTTCAACATAAAAGAGACCTGAAAATGCATAGGCAGAGAAGTATACTGTGTACACAAAAAGATGGAAAAATGTAAGAAGAAAAATGGAAGAGTAGATACAGAAAGTCTCAGAGAAGATAAGAAATGAAAACTGGAGATTGTAGGATCTGCCAGAAAAAGGTGGAGGGCCTCTATATTAGTGCATTCTTACTCTTCATAGAAGTGTAAGAATGCACTAATACTTGCCCTTATGAGACTTGGTAATTTATAAAGGAAAGAGGTTTAATTGACTCACAGATCCACTTGCTGGGGAGGTCTCAGGAAACTTACAATAATGGTGAAAGGCAAAGGAGAAGCAGGCACCTTCTTCATAGGTTGGCATGATGGAGTGAGTGCAAGCTGGGGAAATGTCAGACGGTTGTAAAACCATCAACTATGCTGAAACTCACTCATTGTCATGAGAACAGCATGGGAAAATCACCCTCATGATCCAATTACCTCCACCTGGTCCCACACTTGACACATGGGGATTATAATGATTACAATTTGAAGTGAGATTTGGGTGGGGACACAGAGCCAAACCATATCAGCCACCTTCTTCCAGACACAGAAGGGAAGCTCAAAGTCTACCTAAAGATAATGAAAAATGCAGGGTGGATAAAGCAGGGTTGTTAACCAAAAAAATTTTGAGATGGAGAGAGTAGATCAGTCATTGCTCCAGATAACCTCATTCTTTTCAGAAAAAAATTTTAAAAGGATATGACAGTAAGAGAGGAAAAAAATTACACTAGATTACAAGAAAGCTTAAAAGAGAATCTTTTGCAAATGTTATATGGAACCAGCAAGTGATAAATAAAAATAAAAAGTGCCGAGAAAATAAGGAGGACATGTAAAAAGTACAAAAAGGCCAGATTGAAGTGGTTCCCAGAAAACAAATCTGGGACAATTTGAGCATCATAATAAATAATGACATTAATGAGTTATAATCCATTGAATAAAATAATAATACATAAGCCCATACTGGTAATAAGTGAAAAAAATAAACATTTAGAGAGAAAACACAGTACAATGTCATCTAATAAAAGTAGAACAAATGAATCAGTTAGCAAAATAACCTTTGTACAATCACCATAATAATAATTGAATCAGGCAAAAATCAACATTGGACACTAAATCTAGTCTATAAAAATTTCATGAGGAAAACGATATTTTGAAGCATCTCCTTACAAATTATTTATTAATTAGCAAGGGAAAATATTAACTAAGTGGAAAAAAATGTGACAGTCATCACTTTAACCAAGCAATCAAAATCAAAATTACTAAAAATGGGACAAACCAATTGACATAATGTGCCTCTTGATATGATGTACTGAGAAGAACACAAAATTACATTAATGGCATCCCTGTCTAAAAATTTGTACTTTAATCATCAGAATACATTAGACACACTGAACTGAAGACTGTTCTACAGCATAATTGGTGCATATTCTTTAAAATTGTTAATGTCATGAAGGACAAAGAGAGGCTAACAAATGATTCCAGATTAAAGGAAACTATAGAGACACACTCCAAAGATTAAGTGTATGATCTTGCATCTCCTCAATCAGCAAAAATAAAATCTATAAAGAACAAAAAAGAAAAATTTAAATATTGACTATAAATAATAGTATTTATTAGTGTTAAATTTCCTGACTTTTATAATTTTACTATGATTACCTAGGCTAATGCCTTTGTTCTTAGAAAATATATGTAATGCTAAAACTTTCAGGTGTAGAGCGTTTATGTTTATAATCTCAGTGTTAATTTCAATTTCTTTTTTTAATTCCAATTTTTTTCTTTGCTCTTACGTGGTTCAGAAAAAAATTATGATAATATAGAAAGATGAAAATTATAAGGAAAATGTGGCAAAATGTTTATTTATGAATCAGATTAAAGGATATATGAGAGTTCTTAGTATTATTTCTGAAATTTTCCTGAAGTATAAAGTTATTTCAAAATAAAAGGTAAAAACAGTAAGATTTACAACCAAACAAGCAATAAATTAGCACTTGCTAGACACCAGGCCTGGGCCAAATGCTGGCCATACAGAATTTATAAACTATGATTCCTGGTCTCAAATGGTTCCGAGTTTATAGGAGGAAACAGACAGAGAAACCAGCACTCAGGACTCTGTGAAATCAACCCTAGCACTAGAAGAGAAATGAAATGGCTTATAAACATCCCTGAAGCTGGAAGGTGAGGTCAAAGGTAGGTTGGCACATTTCATTTCTCTCCTCAAAATGTTCAAATGGCTTCCTCTTGCCTATCAGAAGAAAATAAAACATCATATATGCCCAGTGGGTTTTCTCTCAGTTTTGCTAAGCCCAGTTGATGGTTACTGGTTGCCTGGGGGTTGCTTTAAGAAATGTTCTGAGGCCATTACATGCACTGAGGTGCAGGGTGCACCTGCCACAGCACTGGAGATTTGGGCTCACTGCCCCTATTAGTCTCCTAGGACTGCTTCAGTAAAATATCAAAAATTATATGGATGAACAACAAAAATGCATTGTCTCACAGCTCTGGAGGTTTGAGATGTCTGCAGGCTGGCTCCTTGTTAGGGCTGGGAGACAGAAATGGCTCCATGCGTCTCCCCTAGTTTCTGTGGGAATCGCTGACAATCTTTGCTGTACCTGGGCTTGTTAATGCATCACCTCAATCCCTGCCTTTGTGTTCACATGGCATTCCCTGTGTATGTCGCTCTGTCAGTTTCCTCACTTCTTAGTAACTCAGTCATATTGGACTAGGGCTTACCCTAATAACCCCATCTTAGATCATCTGCAAAGACCCTATTTCCAAATAAGGTGACATTTACAGATACTGAGGCTTAGGGTTTTAACATCTTTTGAGTGGACACAATTCAACCAATAACACTGCTTCTCTGCGATATTCGCAGCTCTCAAAGATTTTTTTTTCCCAAATTGTGTTTCCAATCTTGTTTCATACTCCTTTCTACAAAATCACCTGTTCCAGATAAACTACTGTAAGTCTCCCTGAAATATTTTCTTCCTAATCTGATCATGGCTAATACATTGTCGTCCTTCATTCACAGTTTTTAACACACTGAGTTACTCTTTAACACTTCTTTTTGCTTGATTTCCTTCATGAAGTTTATCCTTTGATTTTTAAAATATATCTACTTTTTTGTTATCTACCTCTTGCTGCTAGACTGTAAGTTTCTTGAAAGCAAGGGTGTTGTCTGTTAAGGAGACTACCATAGCCTCAGGGTCAAGTTCAGCTTCTTGCTTGTAGTAGATGCTCAGTATTTCGGCAAGTGCAATAACTACAAGGACAATTTAAGTTTTCATTTATATTTTCTTTCTTATTTTGACCGGATTTTGGTTCACTGGTCCAAAGTAGGCATTCTAGGTTTTGGATAAGTATATACATTGGGGCAACCCAAATGACAATAACAAGAGATGTCCAACAATAGGGTGTTATTACTTAAAGGCAAACTAAATGAGCATCTTTTCATGGCTACAAATAGCAAAGAGGAGGAAAACTCAGCCGGAAGTAAAATGGAAATGTACAAACTCTAAAACATAGAAAAACAACAAAACCTACAAAATCTGTAACGTGGAAAAATGCTTAAAAGCATTCATAATGGCTTATGAATCTACTGCATAGTGTACTCAAACGATCAACATTGGAAAATACACTCACAGAAAATATGCGTTTTAGATCAGTTCGTTGTTGCTGTTTCCCAACTTGCTTTTGTACAAATTGATTTTGTTCTAAGTGCATTTAGGCTCAGTGCTTTTGTGTGTTTATTTTCTTGCGAATAAACAAGGGCACACAAAAGCCACTTATTAAATCATTTAATGTTAGTGACTATTACTATTATTACTGCTCTTTACAGTATATCTAATTGGAAGGTGGAAAAGGAAATGGATGCTCAAAAGTCTTAAGTGCCTGATGCAATGTTACGGAGTTCAGAGAGCTCCTTCTTTCCCTGGTCCACACTGTATTTTTAGATTTTGTTTGCTCAGTCATAATCTGAAACCAAACCCACTTGGGATGGAGTGCCTAGGGTCCCGTTTTGCCTGGCTTTCTCAGACTCACACTGCTAAGCTGTAAAGTTATCCCATGTGACTCAGCTGCCTGCTGTACTGCCAGTTGATAGAGTCACATGGTCAATTCCTATCAGCAAGGAATGTCACCATTTCTGGCTTAGTCACCTGTGTGCCAGTGAAGCAAGAGGGCCCCAAAGGTAAAATTGCAGTCACATTGATATAATTACTCAGCCGCTCTGTACATGCATTGGACAGCAAAAGACGGCATGACGCTAAAAAACAGACCCTCTGTGACACAGAAAAACAAGTATTGATGAAAAATGCATTAGAGGATGAAAAGGAGAGAGAATGTGTCTTGAGTTTGATTTTTAAGCAGTGCTTGTCAAAAGCCCAGGCTTAAGAGCTGCCATAGGAGTAGGGAGGTATAGTTGTAATATATTTTAGTGATAGCATATGTGTGTAAAGGGCAGACGATAGACTCTCACTGAGTTCATGGATGACAATGTCGAATTGGGAAACTGCCTTCTATGGAAAACAGGCAACTACACCTCCCCTCAACATAACAAGATACCCACAGTCTAATGTAAGCTGTGTATACAGTGACATATTTATTATGCCTTCCCTGCCATCCATTCATATCTCTCCTCTTGCCGTCTTGGATGGCCTTTTGCATAACCATAAGCAATGTATCACTTGCACACGCGAAACAGAAATATATACTTTTTTTAATATGCAAGTCTAATGGTTCCATTTGACAAAAGAAATCCCAGTGATCTATATCGTCTCTTAAATTGATCCAACATATTGTGGCGTTCAGGCCGAGTTACTTCCTGCTAATAATTTCTTAACAGAAAATGGAAAGACAATAGCATTTGTAAATCAAATCAAAGGTGTGATTAAATGCTGCTTGAACATCAGGTATTCGTTTCAGTTCCACCAGCCTGACTCCACTGCAGCCCAGGCAGAGAAGAAGGTCGTGTCATTTGCATGATACAGCAAGGTGCATTCTACAAATCACCCTAAATTATTGACTGCTATGAGCGAACTGGTTGCTGGTATATAACATTCATATATCAAAGGCAAACCTCCAGTGAGAACACCTTGATTTCTCATTTAAGAGAGTACACTTCCTTGTTGCCTTAGCAATACCTGCCTTTTCCCAAATCTAATCATACTAGTTTCAGGTTTTTCGAGATTTGGCCATCCTGGCAAACTGGCAGCAACCTCATACTTACATTTTCTGGATCCATCTCAACACTATAGACACTTTATATTGTCCACTTCCGTAGAATTCTTGGCTTTAAAGCTGCCTTTCATTCTAAACTACGGCTTTAAATCACACGAGATTTAGGATTTTTTTGGTCTGTATTTATGATCTCAATTTGAACAATTGTTCTACCTTCTTTCCTTGTGCAGTTTTGATGACTTGGATCAGGGATGCATCTGAATTCCACAATGGTACTTAGGTGCTGTTTTGGAACACCTTTCTGTAAGTGACACATCCATACATTAGGTGTCTGAACTGTCAGGAATGACATGAGAAATGCAGGTGCTAGTAAAGTATGAGCGCTCTCAGTGTCTGTGGGAGGATGCCTGCCAATTCTTCATGTAGATAGCTGCCTCAGGGCCTCATTGAGAAAGCCTCAATGTACATGGACAAAAACCACCTCTGTTGGGCAGAAGGTGTCCATTTATTCATTCAATCACTATCTATATTTGTGGGTATGTAAAATGTACAGATGTGTATCAATAGATGTCAGTCCAATGAATTAATTTAATTATAATCCTTGGTTTATGGCCCATTGTTATATTTCATAAATTATCCTCTCTTAATTTGTCTATTTATTTCAGTTAAATATTCCCCATTTTGGTATTGCTATAAAGGAATATCTGAGGCAAGATAATTTATTTTTTTAAAAAAAGAGAGGGTTTTTTTTTCTGGCTCACGGTTCCACAGACTGTAGAAGCATGAAGCCAGCATCTGCTTCTGGAGAGGATCTTAGATGGCTTCCACTCATGGTGGAAAGTAAAGAGGAACTGGTGTGTGCAGAGATCACATGGCAAGAGAGGAAGCAAGAGAAAGGCAGAAGGTGTCAGACTCTTTTTAACAATCAGCTCTTAGAAGACCCCTTGATGGAATTAACAGAGCAAGAACTTACTCATAAATGGCACCAAGCCATTCATGTGGTATCCACCCCCATGACCCAGATGCCTCCCATTAGGCCCCACCTCCAATACTGAGCATCAGATTTTGACATGAGACTTGGAAGGGCCAAATAAACCATAACCAAACCACAGAGACATTAAAAAGTTGACAATCACGAACCCAGCACTTAATATGCCAGATCTACCAATTTGCTTCTACCCAGTCCCATTCCTTCTACCCCTATACTACCCTGAAGTTTGTGTTCACTCACTTTATTAAAGTACATTTTCAACATTGTACTCTTTTGTTCTGGTTGCTTTTGAATTTTATAAGAAGGAAACCACACTGTCTTCTAGGATGTGCTATTTTCACTTAGAATGATGTCACTAAAATTTATCTAGTTGCTATACAGTTGACTCTCATTCAATAATGATGTTATATAAAGTCACTATGAACAATGAATTAGTCAATACTGAACTATTGCTTTTAGCGGCAATACAAGGTTAGGTTCCTGTGAAACTCTGATTACAACATTCCCATCAACGAATCAATGCATAAATTGTTTTATGTGTGTTTCTATTTAAAGATGCCTTATTTGATATATACTGTTGACTCATTAGAATTGAACTTATGCTCAGCAGTACTATCACTCATACCTGAACGAAAATTTTTAATACACATTTTTTTCCCTGTAAGGTAAGGTACAACACAGCTTTATTGTACTGAGGAACATTAGACAGGACTTCAACATTCACTTGGCGTCTATTTTGAATAACAAAACCACTTACAAAAAACACTAAAGTGAGAAAAATAGGGCACTAAACAGTCATATTGGACTAGGGCTTACCCTAATAACCCCATCTTAGATCATCTGCAAAGACCCTATTTCCAAATAAGGTGACATTTACAGATAAATGGCAAAGGCCATTTGTTTAAAGTCTGAGAGCTGAAGCAAAAAGTCAAAGCATCTCCTGTCTGATCCCAGATGGGATTGCGTATGTCACAACTCATATTTTTTCACCATTGTGTGCATGATCACAAATGACCAGGTGATTTTGAAGTTACAAATAAATTTTAGCAAGCAGGCAAATTTGCAGCTACAGAATCCATACATACTGAGGATCAATTTTAATTATATTTCATTTGCTTTTCACTGTTGTATAGTATTCCATTGTATAAATATATCTTATTTATAAATCACACCTCATAACGTAGCTTTGAAATCATTACCAGGAAGTTTTCAAAAACGTTAATTTTGTATCATTCTTGAATTGAACATGTTACTGACATTATTTCATGTGGGAAAACACTGTTTTCCTATAGATATAGTATCTGTATTAGCAATGGCAGCATGCCAACTTCCTTCGTTTACCTACTAATTATTATACATATTTAACACTGGAGTTTGTAACAGAAAGAGGTGCATTGAATGCAGAACAATGTTTATTATAATTTCTGAAGACAGACATGCAATGTTAAAATATATGTTAGATGCACTGTGAAAGACACTCTAAACGCAGAGATAAAAGACGTGTTCATCATCTTCCGTGAGTTTCAAGTCTAAAATCTTGAATGGTTATCCTGTAAATGGTAACATAAAATTATTGCTACCAATGTAGTATGGACACTACACGACCCAGGGAAGGAAACATTTACTTCTGCCTCAAGCTATCAGAAAAAAATTCGGAAGGATTTAGAGGTGAACGATGTTAACATTTGATGGATGACAATATGCTAATTAGGATCCCTTTATGGTGCATTGCAGTGGAAAATTTGTAAATTGTCTGGGTCTCATTATTATTTGATTTTGAAATACAGAGAGGCAGGATTGGCCTTTATACACGATCATTTCCCTCAATTTCATGCAGCCCTCTCTGTTGACAGTAAATAAGGACTTTGGATGCTGTGAGCTGGTTTCAGCTGCTGTGGATTTTGATGAAATAGGATTTATCCTCCTCTATACTCCCTTAATCTGTTGGTTACATGTGTATTGCATTTGTGCTATTCTGAACCTGATGGTATCAAGTATGACTGGCCAGCCTTGTCCAAACAGTCAGTTCCTCTTCATAGGCACGCAGACTTCATTACTGTAAAGCATTTGGTTCTTCAAGTATGGTTTTCAAACCAGTAGCATTAGCATCACCTTGGCCCGTGTTAGAAATGTAAATTCTTGGCCCTTAACCCGACTTTCTGAATCAGAACCTCCTGAGCTGGAGTCCTGCAGTTTATGATTGAAAAATTCTTCCTGGTGATTCCAGTAAATGCTAAAGTTTGAGAACCAATGCTAGAAGGAAATCTTTATCGATTTCACTTGTCCCTAAGTACCAGGTTTTGTCAGGGCTGTGAATTGATCAAAGGATGTATTTTGACTATATCTTAATTAAGGAGTCAGTGTAAGAATTTAAAGAGTAACTGATGAGAAGGCTACAAGTTATAAATCATAAGCTGTAGGGTACAAATACATTACACAGGTTGTAATTGAGAGAGTACTTACAGAAATGAAGAAATTTGCCATTGTAACCAAATCCAGATGTCTACACCTGAAAGCAGCACTTAAGCCTGTTTTTTCTTTTTAGACCCACTCAAATGGACTAATAGATCCATGATACAAGTATCTATGCTAATTCCATACAAAATCTGGCCCACTGGTCAGCAGTGTTAGCATCATCTGGGAATTTTAAAAACTAAAGAATCTGGGTACTGTATCCCAGACTTATTGAATCAGTATCTGCTTTAGAAAAAGTGAACAACAGGCACATAAAGGTTTGAGAAGTACTGGTCTAACCTCCTGCACATAGTATGTGGTATATGGTGCCCATATGATGGTTCTCAATTTTGAAAGAATGAGGGAAACCTGCCATGAGTCATTTGCCCTTAGGCATTAGGTAGAAACCCATCTTCTAAGGGCAAGTACACATCTTCGACTGTGTTCCAACCCTGACTTAAACATGTTACATGCTGTGACTCGTTTAAAACTTACAAGGACCCTCGGAAGTACATACACTTACTATCCTAACATTACATAGAGGTTATGTCACTGGTTCGAGATCATTCAATTACTAAGGAACAGAATTAGAATCCAAATATCACTGCTGTGGCTCTTTTTCTTGTCCTGAGACTCTCTCTGCTGATTTTCAAATGAGCAGAGAGTGATAATGCACTTGATTAGATTAGGAGCTGTGTTGATTAACGATCCTCATGCCGAAATGCATTGAGAATAAAGCTTACTCTGGACAGAGGCAGATTATAAATCCACTTGGAACCTTTATTCCATACTTTTCTTGAGTTCTTTTGAAGGACTTTCACTAGAGAAATGCTTCTGGCCTCTCAGGTTCCCTGAACTGTCTGAACTTATAGAATTTCCCTGAAATTCTATAAAGAGCTGGGCCCCTATGAATTAACTGCTTCTGGGCTATCTTAGTATCCCCCTAACTGGAAGGAAATCTGATATGTCTCAATATACCTAGAGAAAATAACTTATCTCTATTTTGTGAAGCCTGTGGTTTTCTAGCCCTACCTAGTACTGGGAATTAAATCTTGCAATCAGGAAATCCATTGTTGCAGTATATTTATGATTCATCCTCCAATCTGCCGGTCATTACCAATCTACCTGTAATAGTCTGTTCTCATGTTGCTAATAAAGACATACTCAGGAATTTATAAAAGAAAGAGGTTTAATTGACTCACAGTTCCACATGGTTGGGGAGGGGTCACAATCATGGCAGAGGGCAAAAGAGGAACAAAGTCACGTCTTACATGGTGACAGGCAAGGCAAGAGAGCTTGTGTACGGGAACTCCCCTTTATAAAACCATTAGATATTGTGACACTACCACAAGAACAGTATGGGAAAAAATGCCCCATGATGCAGTTATCTCCACCTGGCCCCACCCTTGACATATGGAGATTACTGCAATTCAAGGTAAGATTTGGTTGAGAACACAGCTAAACCGTACCACTACCCATCATCACCAATAACAAAAATATTTTTATATCTCCTTGTCTACCATATTCAATGTCTCAGTAGTGGAGCTCTTATTTTTTCTTCTTAAAATCATTAAGATTTATATACAAATAGGAGCAAGACTTCTCATTTAGAATTTTCATAGCAAAAATATTCAGTCATTATAGCAGGCATAAGTGGAATCTAATTAAATTGTTTCCATATAATGAAGTACCCAGACGTCTGTGATACTGAACATACTCTTTTCTCCATCTTGTCTACCTGCAAAAATCCTGTTCCCCTTGGTGATATGACCACCTCCCTAGAGGTCCCCTCTGTTATGAAGCTTTCCTTGGCCTCCCTGGAAAACATGCTGTTCTCCTCCTCTGTGCTCTCAGTGATACAATTTTAACCATATTCCACCCCAAGCTAAGAAGCCTGGAGGATAGGGGAACATCTTACTCCTTTTTGAAAATATAGTGCTGGGAACAAGGTAGAGATGTACTAAATGTTTATTCAATACATAAATGAATGAATAAGTTGGACTTGGAAAGTGAACATATTTTGAAATTAAACATGGACCATCTCAATCTCTGCACAGAGGAAGTAAAAAACTATCATGGAGATATGGAGATTCATGAAAGAATATTTGCTCTGATCTGCAGAAAAGCCCCAAAACCAAATTGAAATATAATTGTGTAACTTTAGAATACATACAGAAATCATGGTGACTTATAGCCCCAAAGTTTGGAGCAATATCAGACTGGGCCATTGGCCCAATAAGCACACTCAGTGGGGAGAGACTTATACGGTCACAGTAACAACAACTCATTCTAATATTGCACTGTGGCTTAGTGTAGGTCTTTTGGGAGTTTGCTGAAATGACCAGGTAACAACACTGCCTGCATGAGGCGGACAAGTGGCTCTGTGGGAAAGTACACCACTGATACATTTGGGAAAAGGCTAGCTCCCAGGAACATTTTGAACATTTCCTAAGACTTCATGTGCTCCTGATTATTTTGCCTTGGACTTGCACGATCAATGAAGAAAGTGTTTGTTAAGAAAATCTCCATCTGAATTATCACAAATTTCAAATTGTCAGCATCTGAATTAATGCGATTTTTACCCCACTTATTCCCTTTCAGCTCTTCCAAATAAAGTCTGCTGTAAAAAATTTGGAGGCAGTCCAGAAGACAGCAACTAAAATGATTAAAGGTTTGACTAATATTCCCTCTGAGGAAAGGCTAAAGGAACAGAGTTTATTTAGCCTAGAGAAAAGAAGGCTGAATAAGGAATTAATAATAGTTCCAAGTATAGAAAGAAGTGAGTGAGTGACAAGAAGCAGATTCCCTTACTTCTAATGAGTCCAGAACAAGAAGAAAGTGACTTGTACAAGGGAGCAAACTATATTTTATCCTTAGAAGGCTTTCCTGGCTATGCAAGATTCACATTAGGCACCTTTAGGAACTGCTCCAATAAGCAGAAGTCTCTTTGAGGCCGGGTGCGGTGGCTCATACCTGTAATCCCAACACTTTGGGAGGCTGAGGTGGGTGGATCACCTGAGGTCAGGAGTTTGAGACCAGCCTGGCCAACATGGTGAAACTTCATCTCTATTAAAAATAAAAAAAATTAGCCAGGCTTGATAGTGCACACCTGTAATCTCAGCTACTCTACTCAGGAGACTGAGGCAGAAGAATCACTTGAACCCAGAGGTGGAGGTTGCAGTGAGCCGAGATCATGCCACTGCACTTCAGCCTGGGTGGCAGAGCGAGACTCAATCTCAAAAGAAAAGAGAAGAGAAAAGGAGAGGG
Organism: Cacajao melanocephalus; assembly: GCA_963573385.1. NCBI lineage: Eukaryota > Metazoa > Chordata > Mammalia > Primates > Pitheciidae > Cacajao > Cacajao melanocephalus. The sequence continues at coordinate 19,962 of CAUYLG010009934.1, forward strand.
GGGAGGGGGAAGGGAAGGGGGAAAGGAGAGGGAAGGGGAGGGAACAGTGTGGGGGAGGGGAGGAGAGGAGAGGAGATGGGAGGAGGGGAGCCTAAGCACTTACCTCCTCCATGAATTTATGTGGAGTCTTGCCAGGGACACTGATGGGTTAGAGTAAATGACCCTTTAGTGTCCCTTCTAACATGGTGATTCCATTTGATAAAAGGTCATCTGAATTAATCAGAAAGTTTGAATTGCAATCTTGGATCAGTGAATCCATAATGCAAGAGAGAGGTTCCCGTTTGGAGTGGCGAGTTTGAATTGCATCCCACTGGCAGAGCACCAAAGTTATGCTACATTTTCAGTGCATCCAGGACAGACTGCACTATCTAAAGTAATAAGCCTTGCTGGCATTGCCCTGAGAGTGTTCCATCTTGCCTTTGAAAAGAGTGATTCAGGGCTGCATGAATGACCAAACTGCAGCATCTTTTAAATTGACCTCGAGCACTAAGGCAGTGAAGTCTTTACAACAAAGCCTTGTGGTGACAGGGGAAATGAGACTGCTTAGGCTTTCACTTCTAAACTCCAGAGGCTCCAAAACAAACACAATAGGATCAGAATCAGGATTCCTAGAACATGAGTGCCCAGAGACAAGCCTAAGGGACTTGCTGTCTCCATCCTGTCATCTGAAAGACAGGACAGTCACAAACTAGAGAATCTGGAGCTACTATAGTAAACATAACAACGGAAAGTCTTCCCCAGAAATTAGAGAACTCCCCCAAACTAGAAATCAAGGTGAGATTCTTGACTCCTTCTTTTCTCTCCAAAACTCTCTCTCAAATTAATATGCACATACTCATCCAGCCCTGGGCTTTTCCATTCCGTAACAGCTTTTATATAGAGCCCCTCTCTTGCACCCTCATTGTAGCTCCCTGATTTATTTCTTGTCAAGTTTCAACTGGACTTTAAAAAGTAAGCTCCTCAAACTAGTTTGAAACAGATTCTCCATGGTGGTCCCGGAAACACTGCCTGCATATTCATAAGAATTGAGCGCTACGGGTGTTAACGTGCATACAGGCCAGTTTGCAGCAGCAAGTACAAAAGGAGAAGAGGAGCATCTGTCGAATGAGTGTGTTTTGTACCTAACTTCAGCTACTTGTGAACGTGTCTTATACTTGTCCAATAACTGTCAGAATAAAGGACATTCTACAGTGAAATAAATAAATAAATAAATAAATAAATAAATAAATAAATAACCCCTCTGTAGTCTGCCTCTTTTGTCCAGCCCTCAAATCACTCTCCGCAATAGCCAGACTTGGTGAATTGCAGATCTAATCATATCACCTACCACTTAAGGATCCTTAGATGATTCTCCTGAATTTCAAAGTTCAGAATTTGTTACAGTAAACGCATGAAAGATGTTTGTAGGGTATCAGTGCCCACTTCTTTAACTATATTCAAAGCCCATATTCAAAAGTCTCCTGTTGACTTGGTGCAACGTATTTCCCATTTCTTTAATGAATTAGAGTTTTTCAAGCCTCTATGCCTTGACTCATACTACTGAAGTAATATCAGGCTAAAATTCCTTGTGACTTTCCAGCCTCACTCCCTGCTCCCTACTTCATACCGATAACTTATTTTCATATTTCAGTTTAAGCAGCACTTCCAACAAGAAGATACCCTAAACCCTTCAGGGGTTATTCCAATGTTAACGCTATGTACTTCTAAGTTTTTCTGACATAGAGCTATTTTAGTGGCAATTTTCTATTATTTTGCCTGCTCGGAATTCATGCCCTCTTTTTCTGATTTTCTTTCTCTGTGATGTGCATTCTTAGGTGGTTTGCCATCCAGAGTGTCCTGCTTCCTGCTGGCCAAGTGATGGGTTGAGATAAAGCTAGGCCAATTGAGCCTACTCTCTTGGAAATTGAGATCTTGAGTGGAAAGACACCAAGATGGAGAATGGTTAGGGCTGATTAATACCAGCACCAGCAGCCTGGCAAAAAAAGAAAAAACAACACTGATTGGTTCCTGCCTTTTATCATGGAGCTTCTTTGGCTCTTGTCCATTTGGAAGACTTAGTTACTCCAAATTTCCTTCAGTACTGTGAGCAAATAAATTTCTTTTTGAATTAAGTTAGTGAGAGTTTATTTCTATTAATAACAACAAAAAAAAATCCTAACAGATACAGCTTTTCCAGGATTTATCTCTTTATTTGTCTGGCTCACATAACAGGCTGCCTTCTCTTTAAGGGCAAGAAGGAGACATTAAACCTTCTCATAGATAGATACTCATCATCCAGTATAGTGTCTGCCTTATACTAGGTGCTGATAAGTAAGTAGATGCACAACTTACCTAATGGAATGAACATGGACAAAAAGCAATCATGAATACCACAGAGGAGGGATATTAATAGCATACAAAATAACTTTGCCATTAACTTTATTTTAACTTACATTATGTATCAGTGATTAGAATGATGATCCCAATGGCATGCATATCACAGTTGCAATTGGTATTTACTGGGAAGAATAGAAAATACTATATTAAATGACCAAATCTGATCTCAAACAGGTAGAGGCAGGCTAAAATGATGAGTTGCTTTTTTAACAGCTTTATTGAGATAATTTATGTACCATAAAATTCTCTCACTTAGTATACAATTCTCAATTTTTAGTATAATCACAGAGTTGTGAAACCATCCCTACAGTATAATTTTAGAACACTTTCATCACTCTGAAACAAAACCCCATACTCATTAACCATTATACCCCATTCCCGACTTTCAACCCCAGGTGTAGGGAATCATTCATCTACTAGCTGGCTCAAAAGATTTGTCATTTTGAACACTTTATATGTACAAAATTAAATAATGTGTAGCATTAGTGGATGCTTCCGCTTTCACTTAGTGTAATATTTTCAAAGTTTATCCAAGCTGTGGCATGTATCTGTACTTCATTCCTTCCTACTGCTGAATAATGTTCTATCAAGTGGATCGACTACATTTCATATATTCATGCATCAGTTGATGGATATTTGGATTTTTTTCCACTTTTTGGCAGTTATAAAAAATGCTGCTGTCAATATTCATGTGCAAGGTTTATCTGGATATATGTTTTCCATTTTCTTCAGTGTATACTGTAAGTGGAATTGCTAGGTCATGTGGTAACTCTGTATTTAACTTTTTGAAAAACTGCCAAAATGTTTTCCAAAGAGATTGCACCATTTTATGCTCCCACCCACATTGTATGAAGGTTCCAATTTCTTCATATTCTTGTCAGCACTTACAATTGCCTCACTACTGATAACTATAAAACCCTAACAGGTATAACTTTTTCTGGAGCCATCCTTGGATGTGTGAAGTGGTATGTCATTATGGATTTGATTTGCATTGCGCTAATAAATAATGATGTTGAGTATATTTTCATGTGATTATTATCTATTTGTATAACTATCTTGGAGAAATATATATCCAAATATTTTACCAATTTTTAAATTAGGCTGTCTTTCTACGTTTTAATCATAAGAACACATTGTATATAATGAAGAAAAGTCCCTTATCAGATATATGATTGCCAATATTCTTCTCTCACTTTGGGAGTTTTCTTTTCACTTTCTTGATGGTATCATTTGCAGAACAAATATTTTTAATTTATTTTTTCTTTAATCGCTCATGTTTTTGGTGTCATATTTTAGAAATCACTGTCCAACCCAAAGTTATGAAGAGTTAGTGTAATGTTTTTTTCTATGAGTTTTGATCTTTTACATATAGATCAATGATCCATTTTGAGTTAATTTTTGCAGGTGGTGCAAGGTAGGTGTTAAACTTTATTCTTTGGTATGTAGACATCCAATCACTTCACATTATTTGTTGAAAATATTATTCTTCCTCCATTTAATTACCTTGGAGCTCTTTTCAATAATCAACGAACACAATGCATGGATTTATTTCTAGATTCTTAATTCTTTTTATATTCCATTGATCTTTATATTTATCTCTATACCAGTACCATGTTATCTTGACTCTATAGATTTATAATCAGTTTTGAAATTGGAAAATATAAATCCCCTAAGCTCATTATTTTCAAAATTGTTTTTGGCTCTTCTGAATCCCTCACATTTCCATATGAATTGTTTATTTTAACTTATAAATTTCTACAAAGACAAATAGCTGGCAATTCAGTAATTTTACATTTTATGCGATGACATATAATCTAGTTAAATACATATAAACATTGTCAGTGATAGATGGACTGAACAGAATTCAAGGTCTTTGTCAATTCTGCGATACCAGACTTCTGAGCATTACCCATGTTAAATCAGAAAAAAAAAAAATCTACTAACAAAGTGGCAAGAAATAATTAATTTAATTTAATTCCTAAAATGGCGATTTCCTTTACTTCCTTGCTAACATCAAGTCTCAGAGCCCTCTTCTTATTTGCCTATGATTCATCATTGTCATCACCATCAACATTAATATTTCTAGCTATTCGTGATGGAGCTGTTTACTCACTATTCTGATTTAAGCTCAGTTAGAAGAATAGTCATAATTTTTATTGTAATTAGAGTGACAGTAAAGGTTTCCTGCCCTCAGATGGCAGCCACCATGATCCACTTCTCTTTATAGAACAAACATCTAGGTTCTGATAGTTCATCCTAGAAAGGCTCTGATTTCCCAAGCTAGTCCAAAGGTATGAAAAGGTGGTTTTATAACAGCGCCCAGATGACCTTCATCTGGTTGTTCTCCCACCGGTTATTGCAATACTTCTAAACTTTTTCTTAAGACTGCTTCCAATTTTGTCAGCAACCTTTTCTTAAAAAGCCCCAGAAAATGTCTCACAGATGGCCACAAGGAGCATCTTTGTAGTTATTCATTATCATCTGCCATTTTCCTATTATCCAGTTATAGCTCCATGGAGATGTGTCTGAAGCTCCAAATACATAGAGGCTGAAAAGTGTCCACGTGTCTCTGATGATCATTCATCTCATCTTCCATCTCTACTCCATTCTCAAGGCCACACGCTGTTGAAGTTGTGTTCTACTTCTCCAGGCAGGAAGTCTTGATAATAATAGCAAAGATGTTGGCATTATTGTTAATGATAGTTATTTATTAATTGTTATTTTCTTTCATTCATTATTCACAGTTTTTAATGATTTTTTAGTGGACTCCTACTCCCTTATTTTTATTTATTTTAGGAATTCCCTTTATATTGAATTTTAATCTTATGTGGGCTTTTGATTTCGCAAGTAATATTTTTCATGGTAGACTGGAAAAAAATATCTATTATTATTATCTATTTTCCATGATAAACTTTATTAGGGATTTCCTTCATTTAACAGATATTCTTAATTTTTAAGTATTCACAATTACCAATTTTTACTTTTATGTTTTTCATTTTGCCATCTTGTTTCTTCATCACTCCTAGGCAACAAAGATTTTCTCCAATTTTTTTTCTTTTTTGAGTTGCATAGATTTATCTTTCACATTTAAACCTTTAATCCATGAGTGGCACTTTCTCTTATGGTGTAAGGTAGGAATTAAGCTTTTTTCTTTTCTATAAATTTATCGGTTTTCCTTCTTCTATGACTTAAATCAAATTACAATATGCAAATGAGTATTATATTAAGCAAGTGAGTATAATTTTATTAATTTACTTTTTCTTATTCTTTAGCTTATTTATTTTTTTGTTTTGGTATCAAGTTGTTCATGGCTATTGTTTTTTTCTATTTCTTTTTATGATGAATTTGCAATATATCTTTCCAGAGGAAGTGCTTTCATTACTTTTCTTTTTAAAAATATTATCTGTAGCTCTTTCATCTTTCCTTACATTTTGGAATAAATGTTTCAATTTTGTCAAAATGTTAAGTTAAAATTTTTATCAGATTACATTAAGTTTATTGATGAAATCTGAAAACTATTGGCCTCTTTATAAATTAAGTTGAATAATCTGGGACCATATTGCAGCCTTTCTATTTGTTTTTTGAATTTTAACATTTCTGTTGTAAAAGTATTTTGTAGCCTTCATCAGATTTTTTTTCTGGAAATGTTACATATATTTTTATTGCTGTTTGAATGTTATATGTTTATGCCATTTTCTAGATAATTATTGTTTGTAAAGGTACACTATTGATTTTTATAAATTGATTTTATACCAGATAGACTAATTATTCAAGTCTAATATTTCATCTTGGGAGGATGCTGGATTTCCTATATAGATGACTATCTTACTTGAATCCTAAATTGTATTTGTCTTCTAATCTTTACATTTCTTATATCTTCTTTTTTCTTACAGCATTAGTCATGAAATTCAGTACTATGTTAAACAAAAGTAATTATAAAAGACACCATTATCTGATTCACAAACCTGAAGCAATGTAGTTGAAATTATTTTATTAAATATGAAATTATTGCATTTTTAAATTATATAGTCTTTATTAAGTTCAGGAAATTTCATTTTACCACTGATTTTCTGAGTTTATATCAAAAAGTAACATTGAAATTTAGTAAATGAATCTTTTCAAGCAATTGAAACATTTATATGGATTACAATAATTATTTGGCAGATAAATGAATCAAAAACTATAACATAAGCACACACAAACTGAATATTATTCAGTTTTAGAAAAAGAAATCCTATCATTTGCTAAAACATGGATGAACTTGGAGGACATTGTGCTAAGTGAATTAAGCCAGAGACAAAAAGAAAAATACTACACGATTACAAAACTATGTGGAATCATTTTTTTAAAGAGTCAAATTTATAAAGATAGAGAATAAAACAATGGAAAGATATAAATCAAAGATTACAAAAGAGCAGATATGTAAGATGAAAAAGTGCAGAGAACTAATGTACAACATGAGGACTGTAGGTAATATTGCACAGTATTTGGAATTTTCGCAGAATGGATAGCTTTTAGTTGCTCTTGACAATAACAAAAAACAAGGGGGTGGGATTTATATTTGAGACGATGGATGTGCTAATTTGCTTCACTATAGTAACCATTTTACTACCTACGTATGCCCATCATATATCTTAAATATACATAATACAATTTATCTTAAAATTTAAAACATAAAATATACACTGCAAACTACAAAATATGGTTATATGATTAGTCTTCTATGTGGTGATAGATAACAGGAATCTATAAATGTCTTATTTTGTATTTTCCTTATTCAATATATATTAACTTCATCAAAACTTGGGTATTCTCCCCCTAACCTTTTTTTTTCTTTTATTTTTTAGTTTTCTAAAAAACCTTTTATAAGTTAGGAACCATCTATCCCTTGAAAGCATGGAAGAACTCAGCTATGAAGCTATTTGGACTTGAGGCATTGTTGGAGGAAACCCTGAAATTACCATTTCAATTTCTCTAATGATTGTTGGTCTATTCAGGGTTTTACTCTTCTTGCTGCAATTTTGGCCATTTATATTTTTATGTAGTTGTCTCTCTTCTTTCTAGATTTCAAATATATTCAAATGTATTACTCTATAGCTGCTATAATACATTTTGTATTATATTAAACCTCTGTGTACATATATTCATTAGCTTTTTTATATCATGTTGATTTTATATTCTCTTTTATTTTGTTCTGTCTTGCCAGAGAGATCTTTACCATATGAATCCTTTAAAAATACTTTTTTGCTAATATTCTTTACATATTATTGGGTTTAATTATTCATTTAGTTATTAAATATTTGTTGAACCACCTGTCATTTGCTTGACACTGTTCTAGGCACCCAGATTTAGCAATGAACAAAGCAGACTAAAATCTCTTCCCCAGGGAGGATTCCATGCTCATGTCTTCGCTAGTTCCCCTTGAGATTACGATTGGCTCTCCTCTTGCTTCATTGGCTTTCTTCTGTTTTGTCCATCTTTTTAAATTGGATGCTTATTAATTTGCCTCTTAGAAATGCATTTGCATTGTTATTTAATGCTAAATCTATTACATGATTGTTTCCTCTTTGCTTTCTTTTTGATATGCACTCTGTTTTTAGCCTTTGATTAATTACAACTTACACATGTATATTAAAATATCATTTTAAATTTATTATTACTGCCTCTTCCCCTATGCCCATATTCTCAGTAGCCTCAGATATGTATCGTCTTCACTTCTCTAGGAATTATATACTGTCTTTGCTTCTTTAGACAATAAACTTGACAATTATTTACTCTTTCGCAATTTCATGTACTTATTTCATGTACGTTTTGTGAAATGTCATGTACATTTTATTTCATGTACATGTGTTTAGATTTATGTGTGTGTGGTTGTGCTAGAAATTATTTCTCTTCTTGCCTGAGTACTTCCCCCAAGAATTTCCTCAAAGAGGGTGGTGTGGGGCTTATGAGGACTGAAAATAGCTTTATCTTTAAAAATGTACCTTAGTAGAAATTTTAAGTTTAACTTTGTCTAACATTTTGAAAATATTGCCCCTAGTTTTCCTTGCATTGCTGTGGAAAAGCTAAATATTAAATCATCTGCTTTTTATTCTGAAAAAATTTAGCATATTATTATTGCTGTTTTTATTCTTAGCATTCACCATAAGTTGTCTACTTATGGATTTTTCTTATCTAATTTTTCAGCACAGTATAATATTTTTCAATCTCAGGTCTTTCATTATCCTCTAATCTAATTAACTCTCACTCCTTATTTCATAAAATATATTTTCATCTCCATTTAAGTCCTTCCGTTTCTCTAAAGAAGCTTATCTTAAAACATGAAAACTTACAATTCTCTTCTTTATATCCCTCAACTTCTAAAAAAAAAAAATTCTATCTCTCTGTTCCTTCCTGTTGTCTTGTGATAGCACCCAAACTTCATATTCTAGGTCAGCAATATATTTTAGCTGGATACATTTTGCTATTTATCTTTTCTATTGAATTTTTAATTTTAATTCACATTTTTATTTCCTGTGTGCCCCTTGAGTCAATTTTATAACTGCTGGGTCCTCTGTCTTTTCTTCCAGTATCCACCCTGTAGCTCTGATGTTGTCTCCTTACTGTTATTGCCCCTCTAACTCACATAACACAAGCTCTTCTGTGTCTTGCCCTCTCCGTGTGGACGACAATGGCATTTTCCCCACAGTAGACTCCATATGCTCCTCTTTTTGGTCTAAACTGCTTCCCATCTCTCCAAGATCATTCACATTGTGTTGCTTTGGTGTATCTAACCCTTCTCTCCTATATTATATCACCAAGGCAAGCTTCGGGAGAGAGAAGCCTATTATCTAATTCACAATGTTGTCAGGGAGTAAAAATCAAAATTATTATTTTATATCTAGGGTAGAAAGCAGTAGGGGGCAGGGAGGCGGAGCATGAGTCCTGGCAGGAGATACACCTGGCCAGCCTGGGTCCGTCTCATGCATGTCCCAACGACTTCCTTGGACCTCATGAAGACTGAAGACCTGGGACAGTGACATAAAAAATCAAGCAGCAGGGAAATAAATTCCAACAACAAATAATGTTTCAACTGAGAAACCATTATCCTCTTCTCTGGATCGATATTATTATTTTATACTTAAAAAGGCAGTGACTGAAAGATCAAAATAAAATAGTCTCACTCTCACCTAGGTGGTCCAGCCTGGAGGATTTCAGGAGGCACATTGATTGATACTGAGCAGCTGAAGCCTTCAGAATTTGCTTTCTTCTTTCTTCTATCTTCTTCCTTCTATTTGCCCTTATTTACACACTTGTGCATGCACGCACACACACACACACACCAATATACACTTATTTCACCTGAATTCCACATTACATAAAAACTGACTTCCCATGTCACTAAGGATTCTTCATTGTCCTCCACATTTTTCTGCCACCTAATTGTAAAGATCACCTTACCCTAGAGGTATACGTAGTAAATAGATGTGTGTGCATATATATATATATGTGTGTGTGTGTGTGTGTGTGTGTGTGTGTATAGATGCTATATAATAATAAAGTATAAATAGTAGTGTAGCATTTTCATATAATACTATCCTGTAATATTTAATAAATTATTCTTAGCTTACCTACATTATTCTATATACTACATTATCCTATATGTTATGCAATAGTCTCATATTATTCTATATATTATATTCTATAGAATAATAATATCGTATATTGCATTGAATAATATATACTATCATTAGTATGTACTATAGTATATAATAAAGTAAAATTTAAGTTCATCTGGTGTTCTGATGTGTTTTCTAAAGATCTTTGGCTATCTGTACATGATATTACAGAAAAATAGGATGTGAAATTCCCAGTAGTTTTGTGATGTTAATAGTGCTGTTTTCAAAAACTGCCAGTCCCATTTCTTCAAAGCCCAGCCACACACTTCTTTTCTTTAGGGAGGCAGAGCAAAGAATTAGGGAGAGAAAATGCGTAGACCCAAGTGTTCAGCTACAAGTTCTCAGGTGACTCTTACATAGTTTTCATCATGCTCTGCCAAAGTGATAAATCCTTCTTTCATGTGCTGCTGAAGGAGGAGAAAAGCAAAAAACAGAATAGGTATTGGAAGCCAAAAGATTTCTGTGCTGGATGTGAACTGGTATATATGCAGTCTCTATTCAAGCCAGACACTTTAAGAACATTATTTCATCTGAGTATCCCAACAGCACTATTAGTTATATGCTATTATGAACGTTTAGATAATAACACTGAACTCAGTGAGTTTCAATATTGTCCCAATTTTATGAGTAACAGTGGAGACACCAGGAATTCCTCAGAGGCCTATCTGAACATAAAGACACTGTCCACTCACCGCAGAATAAGAGAAGAGAGCATTCTTGTCCTAAGACAAGTACTTGCTCTTCAGGGTTTGCCCTTGATTAAATATAGAAAGTTCAGTGGTGCTATCCCTAACCTGTAACTTTCCTTTTTGAGGCTTTATCTTCTTTTGTAGTATCCAGCACCCCTCCATTAATGCATATGGGACTCAGCTTGTCTGCATTTCCTACAAGAAGATCATCTCTGATAAACTGATTCTCACTCAAATATTAGCTAATAAATTGTTTTTTGTTATTGTTTTTGGTTTTGGTTTGTTTTGCCTTTCCTAGAGAACCAGAGATAAAAGGAGAAATCCTTCTTTAATATTTCCTATTGTTTAATTCAAAGAAATGAATCTCTAAATGTAGAGCTTCCATCTCTTGAACCTCAGCAAAGGACATATGGATGTTAAATTTGCTATCAACAAAATGAAGTGAAATCTAGTCAATTACCAATGCCACATGGTCTGGTTGGCATCAGAAGACCTAATATCTGAGTACACAACAGAAAGTAAGTCAGGTGGTCTTTAAACAACACTCCCTTGAGACAATCAAGCTAGAAATAAGGAAATCTCAAAAGTTTAGCGAGCGGATGTTTATCTTGCTAGATACCGTCAGTAGTTTTCTCTAGCTACTTTTTTGAGCTGGCTAATGTTTAATTTGAGTAACCTTGTGGAAAGACCTGTTTAAGTCGCAGTATCAAACAATAGCAGCGAGAGGAGAGATAAGAAGAAAGTAAAAAAGGATTATTAAAGAAATGCTGGGGGTGAAATTTATCTCTTCAAACAAATCAGGGTGCGCTAAGTTAATAGAAAAATCCTATAATGGATGGACAGATAGGAAACTGTTATTTTCCAGAAGCTGGAAGCATGGGAGTGATTTTTACTCTGATTTGGTGGCAGCTGGTTGTGGAGACTAGGCTGTAAATTTCAGATTATTATATTTAATATATTTTCCAGGATACTGGCATTCCAAATACCTTCATAAAAATATTACATAACAAAGTTGCAAAGGATGAAACTGAAGGGGAGGGACAGGGGCTTGAGACTGCCTTTCCTGAGCTTCTTTCCATAATGTGGCTCTTTAGGAAGAAAATCTCTTTTGATCTCATTTTCAATTCTACTACATCTAACAGCAACATTAGAATCAGATTTGACCTTCTAAGTGCTCTGTCACAATAGAGTTGTTTAGAGTCACCAGAGTATAAAAAACATACATAGAAAGACTAATTACAAAATAGAGGCTATTTGTCTTTCAGTATTTCTATTATTTGGTTAGTCCAGGCTCAGCCCCTAAACTCGGAATTTAGATGCAGTAAAATTTCCAATGTGTTCTTCATATTTCTCTAGTGCAGAAGATAATTAATAATGTGCAGGTATTGATGTTTCATTTGTATAGTTTTTGAAGCTAAAGAGTTGAAGTAAATAATTCAAGATTCTATTTGACCAATCAGCTTGTATTTTTAAGGGCTTTGTAAGTACTGCCTCTGAGAGGATTTAGAGAAGGGCTGTCAGAGATAGGTAACTTTTCTTCAGGTGCTTACAGAAGATGAAGGGTGGCAGGATGGGCACAAAGTAATTGGAATGCTGGAGAAAGATGCTATGGCTTCTGACTACTTGTATGTGGTCTCTTGTGTTAACCGGCAATATAAAATTTCTGGACTTTTCCGTAGTGATAAAGGGCTATGAAAATAGTTTGCACCAAGCACGGTGTCTCACACTTGTAATCCCAGCATTATTGGAGGCTGAGGTGGGCAGATAGCTTGAGCTCAGGAGTTGGAGACCAGCCTGGGCAATGTGATGAAACCCTGCCTCTACCAAACAATACAAAAAATTAGCTGAAGTGGGAGGAGGCTTGAACCCAGGAGGTAGAGGTTGCAGTAAGCTGAGATCACACCACTGCACTCCAGCCTGGATGACAGAATGACATCTGGAAGGAAGGAAAAAAGGAAGGAAGGAAGGAAAGAAGGAAGGAAGGAAGGAAGGAAGGAAGGAAGGAAGGAAGGAAGGGAGGGAGGAAGGGAGGAAGGGAGGAAGGAAAAAGAAAGTAATTTGAACAAGTAGTTGTGTGTCCCAATTGCTTATGAAGTTCTAAAAGTTCAGATAGACAGGCTCCACTCTATATAAAATGAATCAGAACCTCTCTTGATGTTATGGGCTGAACATGTGTAACCCCCAGATTAACATGTTGAAGCCTTAACTCCCAGTGTGATGGTGTTTGGAGATGGGGCCTCTGGAAGTTAGTTAGGATTAAATAAGGTCATGAGGATGGGACTCTCATGATGAAACTAGTGGTTTTATAAGAGACACCAGAGAGCTTGTTCTCTCTCTCTCTATTCACATAAAGAAGAGCTCATGTGAGCACACAGCAAGAAACAGATTGTCTGCAACCTAAGAACCTAAGAAGAGAGCCCTTCCCAGAAACTGACCATGCCAACACCCTGATGTCAGACTTCCAGCCTTCAGAATTGTGAGAAATAAATAGCTGTTGTGAAAGGCAGGAGTCTGCTGAGAAATGAATTCCTAGTCTTTATGCCTTTACTTAAACTACTTTGGTAAGATATAATATTTTTTCCCCCTTTGTCCCATTCTCCAACCACTGAGCGTAGTCACCACTGCTTCTGTAGGAGGGTGAATACAACCCAGGAAAAAAAGAAAAACAACACATTTAATTATGTGAAATTTCCCCCGACCCCCTCCAAAAAACAAAATAGTGTTGAAATCCTAACCAGCCAAAATGTGTCCTTATTGGGAGATACGGTCTTTGCAGAGGTAATGAAATGAAAATGAAGTACAGAGTTGGTGTTGAAACTATGAAAAAAAAAAGCAACAAATCAGATTTTTTTTTCAAAGGAGGTTGAAAACAAGGTTCAGGACTAACACAGCTTTAGTCATTAGGATATGTTCATACACAAGACCACATTCTCTTCAGAAACACTCACAATTCTGTGTTTACTGGATTATTAGAAGTGGAATGGGAGAATAAGCAATATAAAAATTCAGGCAAGTGAAACAGTAAATAGTTTGTGCAAATCCCTGTAACTGAACATGATACCACACCTTCAAGTTGTGAGAGGTCTCTTCTTGGTTTCCTCATGTGTGTGAGAGAGAGAAAGGAAGCAAGCTCTCTCTCATGTCTTCTTAGAAGGGCACTAATCCCATTATGAGGGTTCTGCCTTCATAATCTAATTTTTTCCAGAAGTCTCACCTTCAAATACCATCACCTTAGAGATTATTAGTTTTTCGGGGACACAAACATTCAGCTCCTAGCTCTTGCTCCAGGTCAATCACTGGTCAGAGCCAGCATTAAACTACATTTCTCCTATGACTCTATCATAACCGATTAGACCTTGATTTATATTTGCTGAAGAAATGGTCTCATTTCCTTTTGAGATTTATACATTTATAAATTTGTAAAGTTTATTTAGGACACTTCATTCCACGTAACATGTTACTCAATTGCACATTGGTTTGACAAACAACATTGCAATCCATCAGGAAAGATCATGTTGATGTCCGCACATATTCCAGAGACATGAAAGTGGAGGATAAGTGTTTTTAAAGCAAACAAACCTGAGGCATGTTGTTAAAGGACACTTGCTTTGGAATGGAACTCTGGAGTGTTTAATTATCAACATGTGCCTTTCCATCCCCGGCCTATTAAATCATCTGGCCTGCTAATAATAGCCTGTTTAGCCATCAGGAAAAGATGGATGAGTTTTAGTTCCCATTTTCAAATCCAAGGGATCTGCCCTGTTTCTGAATTATCTGCAGATGAAGATTAGTCACTGAGGCATCTGTAGGTTGTGCAGAGGACATTAGAGTCCTGGCCAGGATATTTATCCTCAGCAATGTGCTCCTCCCTCTCCTTCAGGCCTTCCACTGGTGAAAAGAGACCGAAAGAGCCAAACTTAAAATGTGGGGAAGGGAATCTTACCAATTAAATGCTCTTTTTAGCATCACAAACTGAATGTAATAGCTTCCTGTGTTTAAAATGTCTGTGAATAGATCATGTATTTAGCTTTGCAAACGAAGTTTTACATGTAACACCACTGCTTTCCCAAAGCCAGCTGTTTGAGTGTTTGTTTTAATCCATATCCAGTGTTCCTATTACTTGTCGATATGTAACAAACTATTTCAGATCTTAGTGGCCTAAAAAGAGCAATTTCTTTGGATCATGATTTTTGTGGATGAGGAACTGGGGAAGTGTTTAGCTGAGTGTTTCCTTTCTGACTGAGATGTTAGCTGAGGTGGCATGGCTAGTGCTAGTGGATGCATTTTTAAGAGCTTCCTCACATGGCTAGCAAGTTGGTGCTGGCTGTTGGTGACAACTTGGGCTAGTCTTTTGTTAGGGTAACTTGGTAGTGATCCATAAAGGCCCATTCACAGGATGCTTGGGTTTCCTCATGGCAGAGCAGTAGAGTTTGGAATGAGTATTCTTTCAGTTGAGTGTAAGCTGCAAGACTCGTTCTGACCTAGTCTGAGAAGTCCCAGAAGACCACTTTTACTGCATTCATTGATCAGGCAAATTATTTAAAGCAAATTCAACTCCAAGAAGATAGAAAATAGACTCTCTCTTATTTGTAGATTAGCAAAGATAGAGCAAACATCTTTAACCTAGCACATCAAGAAAAACTATAATTGCTAGATTCTAACTACCCCCTCCACTTTATACATTATCTGGTAAGTCTCAAAAGCTTCAAAAATACATATGTAATTTATTTGTTGGATCTCTCTTCATTCATAATACTTAATAAATATTTTGTAATAATTTGAAACTATGATTCAATCAATCAATTCCATTGATTTTTCTGATGATTACTTCTTTTCTTCCTAACCCATTCCCATATTGATTACACTACTTCAAATGCTATCCTGGATCCTGAATAACTAATCTACTCAGTAACAAATAATGGAATCTTTGACATAACATTCTCTCTGAGAGAGTGCAAGGCAGACAATGGAGACAACAATTCAAAAACACTTTCCAGGTTGAAGTACAATCTTAACAATGGCAGTACTTTTCAGATATTTAAGTGGCTTTCATGCCACCCTTTTTTTATGCCCCAAGGGGTAAGGGTACCAAGTAAAGCAGTTTTTCAGATCTTATCAATAGACCCAAAAGTAGAAATTAACCAGTAGTAAAAAATCACTTATATTGAACCCCTTTCATTTGCATATATTTGCATATGAATAACTAATTGTTTGGAAGTAACAATTAAGAGAACAATGGAGGAAAGAAAAGGGGCTTGAGGCAGCAACAGACACCTGGAAGACTGTATTTTAAAAGCTTTTTACATATTTGATATTATTTTTTAAATACAAAGAAAGGTACTGAATCATGCACACAGAGGACTACCAAAAGAATTAAAGTGGGAGAAGGTTTCTGACCTAATGTTGCTATTTTCTGATAGATACTTCTTTAATTCTTCCCACTGAAATCTTGAATAACAAAGCCTTGTAATGTGTATAGAAACCAAAATTCTACAGATAGTGTTAAGCAAGTTTTAAGATTCCCCTGACAAGCTCTTAAGTTGATAATGGCCCCCCGTTTGAACTGGTATTTTTAAATAAGTAGTTGTGTAACTTTCCTTTAGTATACAGAAAAGCCCGTATACTATCAGTAGGATGAGGTGACCTTCCTTCCCTCTACTCTGTTGCCCCGAACAATTCAGCTCTGGCCCCAAATTAGCTTCATCCACTCAGCAAAACAAATGCCCTGTATTTAACTCTTCTTATTCTTGTTGCAATTTAGCAAACATCTCTGTTATCTTGAGCATGCTTTGCAGAATTTACTTCTACAGTTGATTTTTTTTTCTTTTTTGCCCACTTAACATTTATCCCTCTTCTGATAATAGTACCTTGATTTTTCTTTGACAACCTCATCTCATAGCCTCAGTCTCAGCGGCTTCTGATGTGAATCTCACCACCAGCTCTAAGAATTGAGCCAAAAAAAGGAAGGTACAGTTCTGAAATGGAGAGAAATAAGTCAGAGTAAGACAAACATAAGAAAAAGTAGAGGAAAAAGACAGAGGGAAGAAGTGGGGCTGGAACACTAATGACACTGTTTGACATCTTGGATCCAGTCATGCTTCAAACTGTATTTTTCAGTTACACAAGCTAATTAATATTTCCTCTCACACACGCAAACACACACACACATATACATGCACACACATATTTTATTTATTTATTTGTTTATTTATTTATGTATTTATTAGGATTTGCTTAAGCTGGTGTGATTTGTGTTCCTGTCATTTAAAATTAAAGCTTGAAATTAGGCTTTACCAATACAGCCATTTACCAACTCAAAATATTAGCAAAGTATTTATTCTAGTTATTTAGAACTGTTCTCGAAAGGCATTGTGAAATCTGAAATAGTATATTAAATTGACTTCACTGGCTTTAATATAATATGTGCAAACCAATAGAAGGTAGCCTTTTCAAATTACTTATGTTTACTATGAGATTATTCAGTATTACTATCCAAAATAAAATTACTAAATTTATGTAAATTAAACTTTTCTATTAATTTAAAACACACTCATATATTATTACAGAGTCAGAATAAAAGGCGACAGAACCACAAACCTCTAGGCAAGCACATCCATTAGCATTCATATAAATAGGTGTATTTGGTGGCTCTGCTGGAGTAACAAACTACCTCAAAATCTCAGTGTTATGAAACAAAGGCTTGTTTCTTGTTCATATGGCATGTAGGCTTCAGGCCACCTCAGGGTCTGTTCCCATTGTGTGCTGCTATATCAGTCTTCTCAGCTAGACTTCCAGGCTAAAGAAGCAACCTTTATTTGGAGAGCACCATTCTCAGAGCAGGAAGCAGAAGCAAGGTTACCATGTCAACCTACTTAAAGCCTCTGCTCCAACATGGCTTATATCATATTCACTCAAATTGTACTAGACGAATTTAAGAACAGGACAGGAAAGTTCATATCATTTACACACTGTGCTGCTGATTGCAAGGCAAAAGCAAGGATCTATAAGTGCTTCCAAATATGAGGGTCAGTGATTTTGAACAATATTAACCGACACAATGGACATGTCCTGTCTTTACCTAGCTGCTTTCTAGTACACTGCTGTAACGTCAGTGTAGTACCCAGGCTTTCACTGCAATTTCAGAGTCACTAATGTTCAACGAGGGGAAGTTTCTCCTTCACCCTATGAAGACTCACTGAAAATGAACTTAGAGTAGTCAGATTAATGGGAGAAAAAGACATACAGAATTTATCTAACAGGCAAGTGATAAATGTCACAAGAGACTGAGTGCTCAATTTTTTTTTATAAAGAGAAAACAGAATTCTAGTTTTGTTTCAGTGTACTTTTGATATTAAGGCTCAAAATTAAAACTCTTTAATAAATCTATTTAGCTTGATTTCATTTAACCATATAAGATTTTCTTTTACTCTCTTAATTTTCCAACTTTTTATATTCATTTAGTTTTACCTATAACAATTTTTCTCCACTTGTTCATTCTGAAACAATATTTAAGTATACTCTACACTAGACAAAATTACATTTTTTAAACAAAATCCCTATCTTCATGCTTTCCTTACAACCTTCCTCACCAAAAACACATCCTTATATGCTGTGTACACAATTTATTTTTATTTTTAGTAGTTTTAGTGAACTACATTAATTAGAGCTTCAATTTTTAGCAATGGTAATCCAACAATCTGTAGACTTACAAACACCATTTTATAATTTATAAAATCTAACAGACCTAAATATATTTTGTTTCTTTGTAATAAGAAGCCAAAAGTAGATAAACTTAAACCTCTTGTTAATGTTTTAGTATTTTATATTTCTTAGAAATAATCTAGGAATGTGATGAATATCTATCATCAACTTGGCAAAACTAGAAGGGTATATTGCTAAAGACATTTGGGAAATCTTTTAAGTATGATTATCCTTGAGAAAAGTATATTTATCAACTTCTATCTCGTTTACATCTATTTGATTTATTAATCTTTAACAATTATGCTTGGAGAATTCTGGTTTATTTGTTTTTTATTTTAATAGTTTTTGGAATAAAAGTGATTTTTGGCTACATGGATGAATTGTATAATGGTGAAGCCTGAGAGTTTAGTGCACCAATCACCCAATGTACTATACATCATACCCAATATGTAGCTTTTTAATCCTTCAGTCCCTTCCTATCCTCCCCACTTCTGAGACTTCAATGTCTGTTATGCCACTCTCCATGCCTTTGCAGACCCATATCTTAGCTCTCACTTATAAGTGAGAATGTAGGGTATTTGATTTCCATTCCTAAGTTACTTCTCTTAGAACAATGGCCTCTAGCTCTACCCAAGTTGCTGCAAAAGACAATTTTCATTCTTTTTTTATAACTGAGTAGTATTCCATGTGTATATATACCATGTTTTCTTTATCTACACTTTGGTTGATGGAAATTTAGATTAGTTCTGTATCCTCCCAATTTTGAATTGTGCTGTGATAAACATATGCATGCAGGTTTTTTTTGTTTTGTTTTCTTTGTTTGTTCATTTTGATATAATGACTTCTTTTTCAGGGGGTAGATACCCAGTAGTTGGATTGCCATATTGAACGGTAGATCTATTTTTAGTTATTTGAGGAATACTCACACTGTTTTCCATAGCAGTTGTACTAATTACATTCCCACCAGCAGTATATAAGCATTCCATTTTCACCATCCATGCCAACATATGTTGTTTTTTGACATTTTAATGATTGTCACTCTGGATGGGTTAAGGTGGTATTCTCATTGCAGTTTTAATTTACATTTCACTGATGGCCAATAATGTTGAATATTTGTTCATGTTTCTTGGCCATTGTATATCTTCTTTTGAGAAGAAACTATTCATGTCGTTTCACTTTTTGGTGGGATTATTTGTTTTTTTTTTTTTCTTCCTTATTTGTTTTAGTTTTAGATTCTGGATATTAATCCTTTGTCAGATGCAGAGTTTGCAAATATTTTTTCCCATTCTGTGAGTTTTCTGTTTACTCTGATGATTATTTTGATCATTTCTATTGTTGTACAGAAGTCTTTTAGTTTAATTAAATCCCATTTATGTACTTATTGTTTTTGTTGCATTTGCTTTTGGGATCTTAGTCATGAATTCCTTGCCGAGGCCCATTTCCAGAATAGTTTTTCCCAGGTTTTCTTCTAGACATTTTTGGCTTCAGATCTTAGATTTAAGTCTTTAATACATCTTGAGTTAATTTTAATTTTTGCATATAGTGAGAGAGAATGATCCAGTTTCATACTTCTTTATGTGGCTATCCAGTTATCCCATAGGCTTGAAAAGTTTTATCAGACGTTAGACACAGCTTAGTCACCTCAAGTTTTTTTTCTAATAATTATTATATAACATGTGTATATCAGGCAGTTATCATCCAAGCAAAAACTACTAAGGTATTTTGCTGATAACTTAAAAGATAAATATGTTTCTATTAAACCAACAATATTTAACTCATTTAATTTTCTAAAGATTTATTTAAGTCAAATAAACTTTGAAAAGTATTTGTGCTTAATTATTTAATTCATACACGATCATTTTATCTCTAGCCAATTTGGCACCATGTAGATAATATATAAACACATGGATAGAAATAAACATGTAGACATATGCAACACACATACACATGTGCATCCGAAGACCAAATAAATTAGGTTGCTCAATACAAAAAAGAGCAAAATTTCAGACCTGAGATAAGCCCACCTGTATCTCTTGAGTCTCTATAAGGAAGGCAGAAATCCCCAAGAAAGAGGTCAGTGGCTCATTTTTTATATTCCTCTGTAGGTCTCAGGGTCACTAGAAGTCTTCTTTAGATCACTTCATGTGATACCCGAAGCTCTGATGTTTTCGCTCAGTAATTTTTTAGCCATTGACCTTCAAATAAAAGTAGGTGCTGATAAAGGTGGGAAAAGGAAGAAGCAGCAGAAGTAAATGGAAGAACGGGGCCTAAAACAACCAGTTTCAGGAGATCTTAAGTTTCACAAAAAGGCCAATGAAGGTTTAGTTAGCAGGGGTTCAAGAAAAGGAAGTCCAGTTAACTGATAAGTAATTTAATTAGAGAAACAGGATTCAAAAGAGAAAAACCAGAGAGGCCTTTGAAAAATATTGTAGCCTGGATTTCAGCTTTTAATTAAGTGACTTTTGACCACAGAACTTTTAAAACATTTTATCATCAAGTTTCAGCCAAGCAAAGAGCAAACTTTCCCGTTTACCAGTTTTTTACCCTGAAATTTGCACCTAGGAGTTTTGGATATTGGTTAGAAGGGGTGAGCTTTGGAAGCAGCAGGCCTTCCCCTGGAACCAAGGGACTAGAGTGGGCTATACATGGAGCAGCAACTTTCCCACTTCCTGGGAGGAACCTGCTGCTGACTCACTCAGAGATGCTCCTGGCAGAGACAGGAGGCCTGTCTCTCTGGCCCAGTCTGTGTGTAGTCACCAGGGCCCCTCCTACCCACTCCTATGAAAGACCACGTAAAAGTCTAATGAACAGAGATGAGAAAGACCGGGCAAAAAGAACTTCTAGAGGAAGATTTCTGTTTCTGTCTCAATTTACCGAGTTCTTTCTTTCTTAGTACATAGTTCCATTTTGACCTCAGGAGAGAAGGCTAAGCAAAAAAAAACAAGTTTCTATCGTGCTCTGAATATAAACCAAAGGAGTGTATAAATCATGACCTATAAACCAAAAAAAAATCACATATAAGACCAAAGTCCAGAAGCCCTTTATGATTTTAGCCAGCCTCCGAAGAACAAACAACTGAAGCCCTTCCAAGATCCAGACCTCATGATAGCTTAAAGAAAGGAAAGTTTTAGTGGGCATAGATGGGGTACAACACACATTTGTATCCAATCATATCCTCAGGGATTCCAACCTTTGAATTAGTCATCTGCATATAGCTGCCTGACAACCAATGTGCCCCTAATCAATGAAAAACTGAAAAAGATGAAGAGTTGGTAAGACAAACCGAAAAGCAAATTATTTTCATGGGAAGGAAAGGTTACTAGTCAAATGGGTACCCCAAAGAGTTGAGTCACACAAATATAAATTCAAAAAGATTTTTACAAATAACTCATATTAACTCACAAATGTTTCTCTCCTGAGCCAAGGAAGTTTATATCTCTAACAGACTTGTTTCCTGGCTATATGTTGCAAAGCATTGACAATGCAAATCTTAATCACTAGACTACAGATTGAAAGATCTTCTAGTAAATCTTATAGAAAAATCAAAACAGGCAATTGGAGCATTCAAAAAAATTTAACTTTATTTTAAATCTCATTTTTGCTTTTCAATCTTGCCAATTAATTTTTTGAAGTAGATGTTATATTTCTGTTGTAACTTTTTATAGATACACACAGACATATATTTAAAAGAAACATTTCTTTTAAATACAAATTTATTCCAAAGATAACTCAAGCCAATAAGCCTTTCTCATAAAAAGGCCTAAACAAATTACTGATATTTCAGGGGTTTTTTTCTCAGTCTTGCTAGCTGTTTGTCAATTTTATTAATGTTTTAAACAAATTAGTTCGTGGTTTGACTAAATTTTTTATGTTTTAATATTTTCAAGTTCATTTATTTCTGCTCTTATGTTTATTATTTTCTTCCATTGTTTACTTTGAGATTATTCTTTTATAGGAGTGTGTGTGTGTGTGTGTGTGTGTGTGTGTGTGTGTGTGTGTGTGTTTGCTTGTAGGTTTTTGTTCACCTGGTTTTGCTTAGTTTGTTTTTAATGAAGGAGCTAGGGTTTTGTGTTTTGTTTTGTCTTGTCTTTTCCCTAGGGGGAAAAAAAGGTTAATTATTTTCCTACGGAAGCTTAATTATTGATTTGAAACTGCTTTTTATTCTGATTTTTGAATTTGGTTCTATAAACTTCTTAGCACTGCTTTAGCTGTGTCTAACATATTTTGATTACCTTTTTTTTTTTGCAATTAAATGTCCTTTTTAAAATTTTTCTTGAGACTACCTTTTTGACCCATGGCTGATTAACAAATACACTATTTCACTTCTAGATGTTTGGATTTTCTGTAATAATTTTTTAATTTATTTCTTCTTTGATTCCATTGCGGTCAGAAAATACCTTCTGTATAGTTTTAGTCAGTTTAAATTTTTAAGATTTATTTCATGGCTCTGGACACAATCTACTGTGGAATGTTGTTTATGAGCACTTGAAAATAAGTGTATTTTGCTGTTGCTTGTTTAAAAATATTGAGTAAATACTGTTGTTTGATGGTATTAATAGTTGAGTTCTTCTATATCCTTTCTAATTTCTGTCTAGTTTTTCTATAAATTTTTGAGAGGTGGCGTTGAGATCTCCAAGTAGAATAATGAATGTCTATTTTTTGTTTTAGTTCTATCAGATTCTGCCTCACACATTTTGCAGCTCTGTTGTTTTGCTTGGTGCATATATATTTAAGATTACTGTCTTTTTGGTGGGCTTTAACTTTTATCAGTGCACAGATCTTGCTGTCTTTCCAGTAATTTTCCATACTCTGAAGACTACTTTATCTGTTATTAGTGTGAACAGTCCTGCTTTCCTTTGATTGTTTGCATGATATATTTATTTTTTAAATAGTTGGGTTATTTTGCCAATTTTTGTCTTTTAATTACATCATTTACATTTAATATAATTATTAATATGTTAACCCTGCCACTTCATTTTTAGTTGCTGTTTTTTCTCTCACCTTCTTATTTCTTTGTTTTGTTTTTTCTGCTTTTTTGTGATTCACTTGAAGTTTGTTAGAATTCTATGTTGATTTAGCAGAAGTGCTTTGTGTATATTAAAATACTACAGGTAAATTGTATATAAAACTTTATGTAGCTATTTCAGTGATTATTTTAGGCATTATATTTTGTGTGTGTGTCTGTGTGTGTGTGTGCATGTGTGTGTGTGTGTGTGAGTGTGGTATTCTATCACAGTCTACTGGTAACATTATTTTATTATTCAAAAGATAATAGTAATTATATCTCTCTTTAGTTCTCTTTGCCATCCCCTAGTTATAATATAGTTGTCTTAAATATTTCCTCTGCATATATTTATAAACACATTATACATTGTTATAATTTTTGCTCTAACTATCAACAAAATTAGAAAGCTTGAGAAGAAGGAATTGTTATTATATTTTTCTGTATTTTTCTCATCTTATTCTCTCCTCTTCCCTGATCTTACTGGGTTTCTTATTTTATAATTTCCTGTTGTTTAGAGAAACTTTTTCTAGCCATTGATTTATAATAGATCTGAGACTGAACACATTCATTTCATTTTTTTCTCTCATTTTAGAATAGCTTCACTTCCTCTTTATTCCTGCGGGATTTTTTTGCTGAGTATAGATTTCTGGGTTGAAAATTAGTTTCTTTCAGCCTATGAAAAATATTCATCTAGCTTCCATCATTTGTTATGAGAAATCCTCTTTTACTCTAATTGTTGTTTTTCCAAACATAATGTCTCATTTTTCTCTGGCCACTCTCAAGATATTTTGCCCTTAGTTTTCTAAAGTTTAATTACAATGTATCATTGCACGGATTTCTTTTTTTTTCTGCTTTGTGTTCACTCATCTTCAATAAACATTTGGAAATTTTTGCATCACAAAATTTTCAATCTTATTAAATATTCTATTTTAGCTGGCTTTATTTTATGTAACTCTGATGAGGAAAGAGGAAGGCATTACCATGGAGGTACAATTTAAGCTTTGCTACTCAGCCTTCATTGACACAGAAGTTAGGTAAATTTCCTCATTATTACCAGACAGAAGTTGGGGATTTGACTTCCATTTTGTCTCCATTGACAGCAGTGGGGATGCCCTTGTCACCATTGGGTGATGGTGAAAGATCACACTCTGCAATAGGTCTCCTTGACACCCTGCAACTAGAAAGTGAGAACATTATTGCCAAGCATGAGGAGAAGTCCAGGCTCCCCACGTGACATGCACTAACACTATGAATGGGGGGCTCATTACTGGCCATCAGAGATTGCAATATTGGCTTTCTACATGACCTTCAACACCAGCCCAGCAGGGGTATTGGGATTTTGGTAAGAACCTTGAGTGAGTCCCTACTCAGCCTTTGCTGGTAGGAGGGGGTCAGAGATTTGGCTAGAATAGAGTAGTTTTTTTCCAAATTGTTTTTGCCTTGCTAGGCTGCTTCTATTTCTTTGTCTAAGGCTTTGGTTGGAAATTTTGACATCTGTGCCAGTTGGTGATTTTAGTTTACTGGCTTCATTAGCTCTAGCTCAGGATATATGAGGCAAAAGAAAACCCAGGTAACTGATAACCATGCTAGTCTTTAGGTCCTAAGATTCTTGGCCAATCAGCCATCTCCTCTTAAATCTTTCAGAGATGTCTTATGTTTGTTTTATATATAGTGCCCAATATTCTTAGTTGTAGTTAGCATGATGATAAGGAAAGTATGTCTACTTCATCTTCTGGAAAAAGAAGTCAAGTTAGAAAACTTTTTTAAAATAGTTGCACTTATAATTAATTTAAGTTGATTTCTTTTTTTCCTGAAAACTCAATACTCCAGTTCATGTGAAAGATTGCCCAGGAAATAACAGAATTACAAAGAGAATATTTGCTACTGTGATTATACAAATAAATGCATTCAAAATGTTCTTATAATACTGGCATCTATTCAATTGCCAACTCTCAAAGACTCAGGAGATAAATAACGTAAGTGTGCTTTCGGTTAATACACAGGGGCAATGCTTGAGCCAGACACGTGTAGCACAATCTTGGGATAGATAGTAAGACCAAATAAAACATGGTAGTCACAGGTAGGCAAACCGACTTGGGAGGAAAACAGGCTTGCCAATAGTCTTTTAATCTCGGGCCATCTCACTTCATCTTCACAATTGTCCGTGGAGTCAGGTACTATTATTGATTTCAATCGTATAGAAGGAGAAAGAGAAACTTAAGAATTAAACAATTTTTCAAAATTTTCAGAACTAATAAATGAAGGCGATATTGTTCAAACTTGTATGTCTGACTCTAATATCTCTAGACTCTTCACTATTAGGGATTAGAGATGCTCAGATAAAGTGACTTTAATATTAGTATTTCAGACTAGGGGATATAGCAATAATATTCCAAAGTTATTATGATCTCTAATATCAGTTTAAATGATTCTGCTAAGGGAGTGATTCAGAAAGTAGCTGTGGGTTTTCAACAGATGTACTGAGCTTCAATAATTGCACAAATACAGTGCAGTTGTTCTCTGAGAAGCATGACAGCAGCATCAGAAAAAATGATCAAGGAGAGGAAAGCCTTAGTTTATGGACTAGGGTCAGAATAAAAATTTGCGGATCTGTTTGAAAGAACGTAATGGAGATGTAAGAAGTGATCATGGAACCCACAGGGAAAGGGTAGGACTACCCAAGTGACTGTGACATTGATAATCAGTAATCATGTTGATAATGATAACCACCAGTTATTGTGCCTGCCATATGCCAAGGACTAGGCTAGATACTTAAATATGTTTCAGTAATTGCAACGCACTACAAAAGCTTAAGCTCAAATTAAGTGCACTGGGTTTCCTTTACCATGATGAAATACCCTAAAAGGATACACTTGGGATTTCGGCATTCAGCACAAAAAGCTTTAGAGCCGTTATTAGGAAAAACAACTTTATAAGAAATTTATGAATAACAGAATGTGAATTTTTTAAAGTTTTTTTTTTAATTTTTAATTTTTGATTTTTGTGGGTATACAGTTGGTGTATATATTTACGGAGTACATGAAATATTTTGATATGGGAAAGTAATACACAATAATCACATCATAGAAAATGTGGTATCCATCCTCTTAAGCATTTATCCTTTGTGTTACAAACAATCCAATTATACATTTTTAGTAATTTTGTTTTGTTTTGTTTGGTTTGGTCTTGCTTTGTCACCCAGGCTGGAGTGCAGTGGCTCAATCTTGGCTCACTGCAACTTCCACCAACAGGGTTCAGGTGATTCTCCTGCCTCAGCCTCCCAAGTAGCTGGGATTAAAGGTATGCACCACCATGCCTGGCTAATTTTTGTATTTTTAGTAGAGACGGAGTTTCTCCATGTTGGTCAGACTGATCTTAAACTCCTGACCTCAGATGATTTGCTTGCCTCAGCCTCCCAGTGTGCTGGAATTACAGACATGAGCCACTGTGTCTGGCCACTTTTAGTAATTTTAAAATGTACTATTAAATTATTATTGACCATAGTCACCCTGTTGTGCTATCAAATACTAGATCTTATTCATTCTTTTTTTTAAATTTCAAAATATTTATGGAATGGAAATATAAACATAAGCCCTGAAGAAAGCAATATGACAAACTTTATAAGTAAAATGTAATTTTCCCTTAATTAATATATTTGTGTTCATGCTTTATGAAATGACTAATGTTTCCCTTCTATCCCTTTGTACCTGTGTATCTAGCAGAAAAGTTCTTGGTCTGGCTATGGGCACACAGAAACTTCCTATTAATGATTATGTTCAAATGTTTATTTACTTTTTCCAGAATAAATTGGGGGACTGACACTGTCTGGATTTATCACAGCACAGATATTCAGGAAGCTCTGATCCTCTTGAGTTTCACGTTTATGAGAAAAAAAAAATGGATGCAGTGGGTTTCTAACGGAAATTTTGTTGAATGTGTAGATATGGCACCTATCACTAACCTTATAAAAAGGAATGAATCTCATACCTATATCTAGGAAATGAATCTCGTACCTATATCCAGGAGAATCCCCACTCTGTGCAACTAGGGACTCACCCAGAGAATAATCAAAGGCATAGTCCTGGCAGCAAAGACATTTCCTTTTCTGGAACCCACAGTCCAGAAGCTGAGTTTTGAAGAAAGTACAATTCTTGATTACTTATTCATTCTTTCTATTTTCTGCACTCATTAACCATGTCCAGCTCACTCCCATCCTCACTTACCCCCACTACGCTTCCCAGCCTCTGGGAACCATCTTTCTACTCTCTATGTCCATGAGTTCAATTGCTTTGATTTTCAGGTCCCACAAATAAGGGAGAATATGCAGTTTGTCTTTCTGTGCTTGGTTTATTTCACCTAACATAATGACCTTGAGTTCCACAGACATTGTTACAAATGACAGGATCTCACTTTTCATGACTGAAGAGTACTGTGTTATGTATACGTATTACATTTTCTTTATCCACTCATATGCTGATGGACACTTAGGTTGCTTCCAAATCTTGGCTATTGAGAAGAGTCCTGAAACAAACATGAGAGTGCAGGTATCTCTCTGATACGCTGATTTCCTTTATTTTGGGTATATAGCCAGAAGTAGGGTTACTGGATTTCATGGTAGCTCTATTTTTAGTTTTTTGGGTACTAATTTACATTCCCAGCAACAGTGTACAAGCATTCTTGTTCTCCACATTCTCTCTAGCATTGTTATTGTCTGTCTTTTGGATAAAAGCCATTTTAAGTGGGGTAAAATGATATCTTATTATAGTTTTGATTTGCGTTTCTCTGATAATCAATGATGTTGAGCACCTTTTTATATGTCTGTTTGCCATTTGTGGGTTTTCTTTTGAGAAATGTCTATTCAAATCTTTTGTCCATTTTTAATCAGATAATTGGATTTTCTTCCTATAGAGCAGTTTGAGCTCCTTAAGTACTCTGGTTATTAATCCTATGTAGATGGGTAGCTTGCAAATTTTTTCTCTCATTCTGTCTTGTCTCTTCACTTTGTTGATTGATTCCTTTGCTGTGCAGAATCTTTTTAACTTGATGAGATCCCATTTGTCCACTTTGCTTTAGTTTTCTGTTCTGGCAGGGTATTACTCAAGAAATTATTGCCTAGACAAAAGTCTTGGAAAGTCTGCACAATGTTTTCTTGTAGTGCTTTCATAATTTGAGGTCTTAGATTTAAATCTTTATACATTTTGATTTTGTTTTTGTATATGGTGAAAGATAGTGGTCCAGTTCCATTCTTATGTAAATGGATATCCAGTTTTCCAGTTTTCCTAGCACCATTTGTTACAGAGACTATCTTTTCCCCAGTGTATGTTGATAATGTCTATTCTGCACTTGTTAGATAAAGAGTTCTGTAAATATCTATTGAGTCCATTTGTTCTACCATGTGGCTTAAGTCTGATGTGTCTCTGTTGAGTTTCTGTCTGGGAGATCTATCTAACGCCGAAAGTAGAATGTTGAAGTCTCCAGCTTGTATTGTATTGAGACTCTCCTTGGCTCTAATTGGCTCTCTTTGGCTCTAATAATACTTGCTGTATATGTCTGGATGCTCCAGTGTTAAGTGCATATATGTTTACAATTGTTATGTTCTCTTGCAGAATTCACCAGTTTATCATTATATAATGGCTTTCTTGTCTCTTGTTAACCATTACCTGGTTAGCATCGATGTTAACTCAAGGCCCTAGGGCTCTACAATCACCAGGTGATGAAGCCAATCAGGTTTGTGTCTTTTCCTTCAGTACAGTGAGTTCTTCCAGCCTCCAGGAAGGTCCAAAAATGCTGTCTAGGAGCCAAGGAGAGAAGTCAAAACCTTTAGAAATGTACCTGATGTTCTGTTCTCCTGTGGCTAAGCTGGCACTCAAACCACAATATAAAGCCCTTTCCATTCTTCCTTCACCTTTCCGCAGACAGAAGAGCCTCTACCTGTGGTCACCACCACCACCACCACCACCAGCCCAAAGGGGATTTTGCCAGGCCACTGCCAATATTCACTTAAAGCCCAAGGGCTCTTCAGTCAGCTTGTGGTGAATGCTGCCAGGCCTAGGACTCACCCTTCTATCCCAGGTCAGGTCCATAAATGTCCAAGAACCTAGGCCTAGACTTAGGGACCCCAAGAGCCTGCCTGTTGCTCTACCTCTCTGTGGCTGATCTGGTGCCTATGATGTAAGACAAAGTCATCTTTACCCTCTACTTTTCTCAAACAGGAGGAATCTTTCACCATGCCCACCATAACTGAGAATGTGCTGGGTCCCAACCAGAGAGAACATGTCTCAGAGCCCAAGCTCACGGTGTACTATTTGGGTATCACTGCTGCTTGTTATTCAGGGTCCAAGAGCTCTTTAGTGAGCAGGTGTTGAATCCTGTCAAAACTGAGTCCTTCTCTTCAAGGTCGTAGGTTCCCTTTTGGCCCAGGTGTGTCTAGAAATGTCACTGGGAAGCCAGGTTTTGGAATGGTGGCCTCAGAGAATGGGCATTTTACCCACCTCCTGTCCCAAGTTAGGATTGGTCCAGAACACAGGGTTCAGCTAAGGCTGCAATTGAACAGATCAGTGACCTATATGGATTATAAATATAGAATTGAGGCATGAAGACTTTCACCTTCTCTAGGGACACAGAGATTGTTCCAAATCCAAGAGGCAAAAATCAATAAAAGATAGTATCCCTGTAATCCATCCACCTATCAGCCATTAATTCATCAATTGTTGACTGTCTGATCTAAGCTTGGGCTTATGCTATGTCCTCAGGATCCAGAAAAGAACAAAGCCAGGCTGATTTCTGCCTTTATTGAGCTTACTGACTAACACCAGAGCATGTATAACACTATTGATTGATTGGTTAAACTCAGAAAATACTTGACATAGTGGATTGACTGCTTAAATATAGAGGTGTCCCTTGTAACAAGGGGTGTAATAAAATTGTATAGCAGAGAGACAAAACCTAGCCTAGGGGAACAGAAAGCCTTTCCAGAGAAAGTGACATTTAAACTGAAGCCTTGATTTTGAGTGGGGTGAGAAGGGTCAGAGTTAAGAAAGTACCAATCAGAGTGAATAGCCTGTGCAAAAGCCCTGAATATGGAAGTTGCCCTGCACACTGAAAAAGTCAAAAGAAAGTGGTTGTTCACCCCTGTGACCACAGAGGCAGAAGAGAATATCTTAAGAGGTAGAACATAGAGACAGGCTGGTGGGCACCATACCAAGTGTCTATGAAGTGGCCGGTTCAGTTTAGTTACTTTATGGGTGACAAGAACCTCTCTAACTCTCTGCTACCTTTTCTGTCTTTGTACTAAGCACAAAGGGTGAGGATGTGAAAGGTCCTCTTCTTTATATCTTGAAAACCTCATCTTCTCCACAGCAGGAGTTCTCAAATGGCCTCCAGTTGGCATTTGGAGAGCAGTACTAAGTCTGGCCTTGTGAAGAGTCATCTATGAGCAATGGAAGTTATTACTGTGTCAGCTCCTCGGATCAGAGGCAGCTGAGCATCCAGGATCCTCATGGCGGGCTTCATGTCACCATGTAGCTGACGAAAAGGGAGTTGGAACTCTGCCAGCTACAAGCTCCAGTACTGAGGAGCTAAAAGATGTGTTTTAAGCTACTTCAAAACCTATAATTTTTTTTTTCTCTTTGAAGCTCATTATGGCACTGAGCTGACTATTAGCAATCCCATTGAAGTCTAATACCAAAAAGCAGTATAGAGAGACAATTTTTAGACCATTCAAGCATCCTGCTTTGCTGAAACCTATCTCACTGTAAAACTACAGAATAATGAATATCATGTATTCTTTCCCCCACTTATAAGTTAAATTATTTTAGCAAGACTTTCGTTTGTTTCTTTATGTACAAGGATGGGTGTCACATCTTTGATTGAGTGAATACCAACTGTTTGCAGCTAGAATAATTAAATGCACAGGCCCACTTATAGGTACTAGAGATGCAGAAGAGAAGAGATTCACAAAGTTCATTTTTGTGTAGGGCTTATAATCTATAGTTGAGGCAATAAACAGGTACCAAAAAAAGGAAATAAAGATAGAGGCAGAGAAAAGAAAAAAAGGAAGAAAGGGAAGAAGGGAGGGAAGAAAGAAGAAAGTGAGGGAAGACACTGCAGGAAGTGAAAACTAGTAAAAAAATTAAAGGGTTAGTGTGAATAAATCATACTTGACATGTGTCCTGATTATTACCATCTAACACACTACTCCAAAACTTAGTGGCTTAACACAACATTGTGTTTTGTTTACAATTGTTGTGGGTTGAGAATTCTGGGAAGATTCAGCTGGATGGTGTGTCTGTGATCCACACAGCAGCAGCTGGGGCAGGAAGATTCACTTCCAAAAACCATTCACATGTCTAGCACCTCAGAGTCTCTCGGGGTGTTTCTCTTTCTCTCTCTCTCTGTCTCTCTCTATATATTCACATGGCATTTTATCCTTAAGAGCCTCTCCAAGTGGCTTGCGTTTCTCAAAGTATGGCAGTTAAGGAGATTCACATGTGTAGTTACATGACAACTTGCTTCTAAATGTAAGTAAAATTTGCCAAATTCTTATGCCAGAGCCTAGAAACTAATGCAATACCTCTAACCGTATTCTCTTGATGTGAACAGTCACAGAGCCCACCCAGACTCAAGGAGATGCTATATAAACTCTATCTCTCCCAGGGAGAGGTACCAAAGCATGCATTGGCATCCTTAATCCACAGCAGGGTCTCCAGCATAATGTTGAGTGATCAAGGATGGCTTTCCACTGAGGCAGCATTTGAACTGAGTCCTGAATGACAAAAAGAAATTAAAATGCTTACTTCTGACAGCAGACTAAACTAGGCAGAAATAACAGCAAATACAAAAACCCCAAAGCATCAAAAGTGGATATATTTAAAAGGACCAAAAGCTACAGCAGATAAGTCGTGGTGACTGAGAGGGAGATTTTAAGGAGATGAGGTAAGAAAAGTAGAGTCAATAGGGCCTGAACTGAAATTCGTATACTATTCTTAGTGTGAGGGAAGGCATTGGAAACTTTTGAAATTAGTGTGAACTAATTTACATATTTAAAGGATTATAGAGGTTCAAGAATAGCAGTTGGAAGAGCAGTAAGGGAACTATTACAGTAATCCAATTAGGAGATGGTAATGACTTGGACTAGATTAACTCCTGTGAAGATGGATTTGAGATGAATGTAGGTATAAGCATAGATATAGGTATAAATAAATGAAGCATGGTTAAAGGTGTAGGTGCCTATGTAAGTATAGGTACAGACATAGATGTAGATGTGGTACAAAGATAGGGCTATGTTGCTATAGATGTAAATAGACATAGAGATTTAGATATAGATATGCAGAGAGAAATTGATGTAGAAATAGACATAGATACAGAATTAAAGATAAGGTATACAGATAGAGATAAAGATATACTGTCATCCCTTGGTATACTCAGAGGATTGGTTCCAGAACACCCACATATGAATCTGCACATACTCAAGTCCTGAAGTTGGTCCTGCAGAATCTGTGCATAAGAAGTTTTGCATCCAGGGAATATTTTATTTTGGATCCACTTTTGGTTGAAAAAAAAATCCACATATAAGTGGACCTGCACAGTTAAAACCCATGTTCTTCAAGAGTTAACTGCATAAATATAGATTTAGATAAAAATAAGGCTAGATGTCAATGTAGAAATTAATATATGTATTTAGGCAGAGATAGAAACACGAGAACAGAGTGAGAGACATTTCAGACGGACACGACAGAATTTGCTAAGCGATTAGTAAAGGGGTGAAGATATAAAACAACTCCAGGATCATGTGAGCAAATGCATGCAGAGGGATGCTGTACTTTCAGTTAGGGGAGACAGATTTATGAATATTATTCCACAAAAAGGTAAAACAAGCCCAAGGAAAGTTTTGAAATCTGAAATACTTGAGGGGGAAATGTCTAAAGTTCTGTAGGTGCCTACTGATACATTTTAATTTTTCTTTCTCACATGAACAGTCTCCCTTGCCTCTATATTTTATTATAACAGTTCTAACATCTGAAATATTATGATGGGCAGAGTATTATAGACTTTGGAGAGAAACAGACCTGTATTTAAACCCCATTTCTGCCATACATAAGCTGTGGACTGTGAGTAAATTAGCTCATATTGTTAAGCTTAAGTTTCTTCAACTACAAAATGTCAATAATCTATCTCACAGGACTGCTATGAAAATTAAAAGTAAAAAATGTGTATGATGAATTTAGCACCATATCTAGAAATTAGTAGGGCTCAAGAAATGTTAGTCTCATTTTTCTGATATTCTTGAACTTTTCAAAATCCTACTCATTCTTTAAGACCCAACTTTTCTCAGCTGTTCTATGCAACTGTTTCAATCATCTCCATTCCTCATTGCATTATTCCAAAATTATTTTCATTGAGCTAATGCTATTCCTCAGTCAAACTGTAATTTTCTTGAAGGTAATGATTCACTCTTATATATCCTCCTTTTTCTAGAACATCCAACCCAGAGCTGAGCATTACATAAATACTCTATAAATCCCTATTGATTGATTTATTTTTCTTTCTTTATGGTGCATTAATTAGTTCTCCACCAAAATATTGAAGGTCAAATAAAAAATTGACTTTAAAAATATATTTAATATATACAGTTTAATGGATTTTCTTAACTAATATGACAAGGACTTTTAAAATAAATTTTTATTTTCTTATTCTTTTCAGGTGGTTCTCATACCAAATAGAGTCTTAAAGATGTAAAAATGAAGATCTCTGTAATGAATTTTTTTTCCATTAAGTTTTCTGAAAGCTAGACAATCAATGTCTACAAATTATATTGATGTGTCATAATATTAAATGAATTGTATTATATTAGAACATTTGTGAATACTGAAAAATTTGTTCAATACTCTTGGTATAAAATTTACCTCTGAAAATCTAACCTCCTGAGAAAGACATTGTATGTTGTATTTTAAAATGTATTTGGGAAAAAATAGTTTGTTTTATTAAAAATGGGAGCACCAGGCAAAGTTACATATTAAAATAACATCTTGCTCTCCTCTCTGACCATGAAAATTTTCTCTTTCTTACACAGCCTATAAAGGCATGCTCACCAAAGTTGGGGCTCTTCCTTTCACTTGAAAACTTATCACCATTCAGAGTGAAGCTTTGTCTCCAATTCTGATTATACATAAGCAATGATATCTTTGTCATATATCTTTAATGTGAAGAGAGTTTCTCTTCTGGTAGAATATTTTTTTTTTGTTTTTTTTTTTCTTTTTTTTTTTTTTTTCCCCCCCGACAGGGTCTTTCTCTGTAGCCCAGGATAGAGTGCAGTGGCATGATTCACAGCTCACTACAGCCTCTACCTTCCAGGCATAAGCAATCTTCCTACCTCAGCCTCCTGAGTAAATGGAACTACAGGTGCACCCACCACACCAGGCTAAATTTTTTTTTATTATTTTTTGTAGAGACAGGGTCTCATCACATTGCCCAGGTTGATCAGGGACTTCTAGGCTTAACTAATCCTCCCATCTCAGCCTCCCAAAGTGCTGGCAATGCAAGCATGAGCCACCACACCTGGCCTCTTCTGGTAGAATCTTTACAGTGTGTTTGTAAAATCACTTATCTTTGACTTGAGAATCTCTATTTTCCGGAAATATTTCTTATTTTACTTCATTATTGTCTTTCTAGTAACTTACTGATCTTTGTATTCAATGATTTTCTACACTGAATACTTTTACAAAACAATCTCTATATTAATAACTTAATATAATGTAAGATATTTCAAACAATGCATAGACTAATATTTCCTTAGTGCACTATGCAAATCCTTTTGTTGGCATATTCTTTTTATCAGAATCGCAAACAGAGTGTTTTACAACAAACACTACACAAAACCACACACACACACATACACAAAACAAAATAAAGATTATAAAATCAGAAATACTGATAGTAGCCAAGATGGCCGGCTAAAAGCAGCTCGTGTGCATGGATCTCACGGAGAGGAATGGAAGGGATGAGTATATACAACACCTTCAACTGAAACATCCAGGTACTCGCATTGGGACTAATCAAAGAAACAATCTGACAGATGAAAAATTCAGAAAAGCAAGACAAGACAACAGGTCACCCAGGAGCAACACAGAACCAGGGAAACTTCCCTACCAAGGGAAGCAATGAGTGAATGTGTGACCTGGGAAACCCTCAAGTCAGATGATCTCCTTGTGAACCCACTCCACCAGGCCGTTCAGTCTAAAAGACCAAGCTACAATGGATTTTTGGCACACATGGAGACCCTGACACCTTAGATACCTGGGCTCCTGGCTTCCTGGCAAAAGTAACTGCAACTCCAGCAAAGTGGGAGGTTAGACCCTTTACAGAACCCAAGGAAACAGACTGAATCCAGAGGCCTCAGCAGCAACAGCCTGCAGGCCTCACTTCTATGGGACCTCACAGGATAAGACCCACTAGCTTGGAATTCCAGACAGCCACAGTAACAGCATTGCACTTCCCATAAAGGAGCTTTTGGTGAGAGAGGCAGGCCACCATCTCTGTTCTTTGGGCAACTTAGCCTTTCTAGCCTTCAGGCTTTGGAGAACCGGAGCTGACCAGGGGTGGAAGGTATCCTCCATCATGGCACAGCTGCTCTATCAGAATGTGGGCAGACTTCTGCTTTAAGCAGGTACCTGATCCTTTTCCTCCTCATTGGACGGGACCTCCCAACCAGGTCCTCCAGCCACCCCTGCCCATGTTCTCCAGGTGACAGATTTGAATTCTCCCTGAGACACTGCTCCCAGAATGAGGGGTATGCTGCCATCTTTCCCATTTGGGCAACTTAGGCATGCCAATATTCAGGCTTTGGAGCATCCAAGGCAACTGCAGGCTGAAGTGGACCCCAGCATAGCAAAGATGCTGTGCTAAAATGTGGCCAGACTGCTTTGTTAAGCAGGTCCCTGATCCCAATTTTCCTTACTGGGCAGGACTTTCCAATTGGGGTCTCCAGCCACTCCTACAGGTGCCTTTGAGCCACCTCCTACAGGTGCCTTTGAGCCGGCAACAGCCCCATACCTCACCTCCCTGGG
Source organism: Cacajao melanocephalus (assembly GCA_963573385.1). Taxonomy (NCBI): domain Eukaryota; kingdom Metazoa; phylum Chordata; class Mammalia; order Primates; family Pitheciidae; genus Cacajao; species Cacajao melanocephalus. Next base: position 56,455 of record CAUYLG010009934.1, read on the forward strand.
ATGAAGCTCCCAGAAAGAGGGTCAGGCCCTCATCTTTGCTATTTCTCAGAGTTCACTGGTGATACCTCCAGGTACTGGGAAATCTGAGGCAGCTACAGACTAGAGCAGGCTCCCAGCATACCACAGCAGCTCTACAGAAAAGTGAACAGACTGCTACATGAGTGCCTGTTCCCATATCTCCTCAATGGGCAGGTCCTTCAGGCCTAGACCCCAGCCACCTGCCACCAGAGCTATCAAGCTAGTAGCAATTCACCAACTCCCTGGACAGACCTTCCAGGGGCAACTGAAAGCCTCTCTGCCACTGCCTCTGCAGTGGGACTGCCCTAGGCACCCTTGCACTAACGAAAGAGTAAAGACCTTAAATGCCTTCTCCACACTTCCAACAAGCCGCAGTCAACCCAAGGAGAGGAGGCCAATCTGTCTCCCAAGGGTCCCACATACCCCCCTACTGCTTGTCACCAGACAAGGAATTCCTGGCTTGGGTCCACAGCACAGACCCTTCACCCAGGGCTGATTGCACTAAACAATTCCTGACCTTCATCTCTCTGGGGTGGAACCCCCAGGAGACAAGCAAACAACTATTGGTCACAGCCCTTACTAAGGTCCCTCTCCTGCTGCCTCCAAGTGGGAGAAGGAACATAAACACTGAGATCTCCCCAGGCCTGCAGTGGGCAACCCAGGAGTGCCAAGTCATGATCTACTACCAGCACCCAAGGTAGGGAGGAATGCATGCTTTCAGATCATTGAGAGGGAACATGGCTGCAACCGTGAGGAAACAAGTGAGCCACACAACTGAGCAAGAGTTTACCAACTTACCAGAAACCCTAAGCGCCACCTGTTGGATCACACCCCAAAGCTTCAACACCAAAAATACCATGCTAATTTACCACCCTCTGAAAGCAGAGACAAGAAGTTAGCTTCAAATAAAGACTCTGCACAAAGTATTGGCTGGGTGAAAACATCCAGAAAAGAAGTTGATTGACTGTAATCAATCTATACTGCAGTTGAAGAAATACCCACACTCAGTTCTCCAACAAGTTCTTAACCAGGCTGAACTGGCTGGAATGACAGAAATAGAATTCAGAATACGAATAGGAATAAAGATCATTGAGATTCAGTAGGATGGCAAAACCCAATCCAAGGAAAATAAGAATCATAATAAATAGCGCAGGAGCTGAAGGATGAAAACACTGGGGAAAAAAAAAAAGAATATGACAGCTGGATAACAGAATACAAAATAACACAATACAGATAACACAATCAAGAATAAAACAATACAAGAGCTGAAAAACACAATACAGAGCTGAATAACACAAGAATTTTACAATGCAATCACAAGTATTAATGGCAGAATAAACCAAGGCAAGTAAAGAATATCAGAACTTGAAGACTGGTTCCCTGAAACAAGACAGTCAGACAAAAATAAAGAAAAAAGAAAAAAAGAAAACCTCCAAAAAATTTGAGATTATGTAAAGTGGCCAAATCTATGAATCTGTTGGCATCCCTGAAAAAGAAGAGAAGAAAGCAAATAACCTGGAAAACATATTTCAGGATATTGTCCATGAAAACTTTCCTTTCCTTGCTGGAGTGGCCAACAGCCAAATTTAGAAAATACAGAGAACCCTTCCAAGATCTATGCAAGAAGAACATCCTCAAGACATAACTGTCAGATTTTCCAAGATGGACATGAAAGAAAGAATGTTAAAGGCAGCTAGAGAGAAAGGGCATGTCACTTACAACAGGAACCCCTCAGGCTAACAGTGTACCTCTCAGCTGAAACCCAAAAACCCAGAAGAAATTGATGGCTAATATTCAACATTCTTAAAGAAAAACACTTCAACCAAGAATTTCACACCCAGCCAAACTAAGCTACCTAAGTGAAGGAGAAATAAGATCCTTTTCTTAAAGAAAAACACTTCAACCAAGAATTTCACACCCAGCCAAACTAAGCTACCTAAGTGAAGGAGAAATAAGATCCTTTTCAGATAAGCAAATGTTGAGAAAATTCATTATCACCAAATCTGCCTTACTAGATATCTTGAAAGGAACATTAAATGTAGAAAAAAATAATGCTACCAGCTAATACAAAAATACATTTAAACACACAGACCAGTGTCATTATAAAGCAACCACACAAACAAACCAATGTAATAACCAGCTAACAGCACAATAACAGGATCAAATCTACACATAGAAATACTAAACTTGAACGTAAACAGGCTAAATGCCTTAATTAAAAGGCGTTGAGTGGCAAACTGGATTAAAAAGCAGGACCCAATGGTATGCTGTCTTCAAGAGACCCATCTCACAGGTAATAATTCATAAGCTCAAAATAAAGGGATGGAGAAAAATCTACCAAGCAAATGGAAAACAGGAAAATTCAGGGGTTTCAATCCTAATTTCAGACAAAACAACAATCAAAAAAAGACAAAAAGGGGCATTATATAATGGTAATAGGTTCAGTTCAACAAGAACTAATTGTTCTAAATGTGTATGCATCCAACACATGAGCACCCAGATTCATAAAGCAAGTTCTTAGAGACCTACAAAGAGTCACAGACCCCAAGCACAGTAATAGTAGGAGACTTGAACACTCCATTGATGGTATTAGACAGATCCTTAAGGTAGAAAATTAGTATGGATATTCAGTATCAAAACTCAACATTGGATCAAATGGATCTGATAAAACTTTACAAAACTCTTCACCCTAAAAACAACAAATATATGTTCTTTTCATTACCACATGACACACACTCTAAAATCGACCACATAATTGTGCATAAAGCAATCCCCAACAAATGTAAGACAAGTAAATCACACCAAACAAACCCTTAGACCACTTCACAATAAAGACAGAAATTAAGACTATGAATATCCCTGAAAACCATGCAATTACATAGAAATCAAGAAACATGCTCATGAATGACTCTTGGGTAAATAATGAAATTAAGGTAGAAATCAAGAAGTTCTTTGAAATTAATGAGAACAAAGATCAAACATATCAGAATCTCTGAGACACAGCTAAGAAAGTGTTAAGAGGGAAATTCATAGCACTAAATGACCACATCACAAAGTTAGAAAGGTCTCAAATTAACAACATAACATGAGAAATGAAAGAATTAGAGAAGCAAGAACAAACCAACAACAAAACTAGCAGAAGATGAGAAGTAGCAAAAATCAGAGCTAAACTGAAGTAAATTGAGACGTGGAAATCCATTCAAAAGATCAACAAATCCAGGAGTTGGTTTTTGAAAACAGTTACCAGACAGGCCACTAGCTAGACTAAGAGAAGTCTAGAATAAAAGAGAGAAGATCCAAATAAACACAATTAAAGAATAAAAAAGAGAAGATCCAAATAAACACAACTAAAAAATGATGATGGAAATGTTACCACTGATGCCACAGAAATAAAAGCAATCACAAAAACTACTATAAATACCTCTATGCACAGAAACTAGAAAACCTGGAAGGAATGGATAAATCCCTGGATACATACACCCTCTCAAAAGTAAAACAGGAAGAAATTGATTCCCCAAACAGACCAATAACAAACAAGCAATAAATAGTCTACAACCAAGAAAAGCCCAGGACCTAATGGATTCGCAGTCAAATTCAGTACCATTCCCACTGATCTACTCCAAAAAATTAACCAGGAGAGACTCCACCCCAACTCATTCTATGAGGCTGGCATCATTTTGATACCAAACCCAGCAGAAACACACACACGCACAAAAAAAAAAAAAAAAAAAAAAAAGAAAAAAAAGAAAAAAGGAAAAAAAACCCTTCAAGGAAATATCCTTGTTGAACATTGACACAGAAATCCTCAACAAAATGCTTGCAAACTAAATCCAGAAGCACATCAAAAAGCTAATCCACCATGATCAAGTAGGCTTTAACCCTGAGATGTGAAGTTGGTTCAACATACACAGTTTAATAAATGTGGTTCATCACATAAACAGAACTAAAGATAAAAACCACATGATAATCTCAATAGATGCAGAAAGGGCTTTTGATAAAATTCAAAACTTCTTCATGTTAAAAACTGAATAAACTAGGCATAGAAGGAACACTTCTCAAAATAAGAGCCATCTATGAGAAACTCACCGGCAACATTACACTAAATGGGAAAAGGCTGGAAGCATTTCCCTTGAAAACAGACATAAGACAAGGATGCCCTCTCTCACCACTTCTATTAAACAGAGCATTGGAAGTCTTAGCCACAGCAATCAGGCAAGAGAAAGAAATAAAGGATATCCAAATAAGAAGAGAGGAAGTAAAGCAATCTGTTTACAGATGACATAATTATATATCTAGAAAACTCCTTAGTCTCAGCCCTACAGCTTCTTCAGCTGATAATCAACTTCAGCAAAGTTTCATGATACAAAATCAATGTACATCACTAGCATTGCTATACACCACAACAACCAAACCAATAGCAAAATCCAGAAAGGGAATCTCATTCACAATTGTCACAAAAAGTATCAAATACCTAGGAATCCAGCTAATCAGGGAGGAAAAGATCTCTAAAACTAGAATTATAAAGCACTGCTCAAAGAAATCAGAGAACACACAAACAAGTGGAAAAATATTCCGTGCTCATGAATAAAGAATCAATATCATTAAAATTGCTATAGTACCCCAAGCAATTTATAGATTCAATGATATTCCAATCAAACTACCAATGACATTCTTCATAGAACTAGAAAAAAACAATTTTACAATTCATATGGAACAAAAAAAGCCTGAATAGCCAAGGCACTCCTAAGCAAAAAGAACAAAGCTGGGGACATATGTTACCTGACTTCAAACTGTACTACAGAGCTACAGTAACCAAAGCAGCATGGTACTGCTACAAAAACTGTCATATAGTCCAGTGAAACAGAATAGAAAGCCCAGAAACAGGGCCACACATCTATAATCATCTGATCATCAAACTGACAAAAACAAGCAATTAAGAAAAGACTCCTTATTCAATAAATGGTGCTGGGATAACTTGATAGCCATATTCAGAAGATTGAAGCTGGACCTCTCCTTACACCATATACAAAAATCAACTCAAGATATGTTAAACACTTCAATGCAGAACCCAAAACTAAAAAAATCCCTAGAAGACAACCAAGGCACTACCCTCCTAGACATAGGGATGGGCAAAGATTTCATGACAAAGACACCAAAAGCAATTGCAACAGAAGCAAAAATTGACAAGTGGGATCTAATTAAACTTTAAAGCTTTTGCACAGCAAAATAAACTATTAACAGACTAAACAGACAACCTACACAATAGGAGAATAATTTTTGCAAACTATGCATCTGGCATAGATCTAATATCCAGCCTCTACAAGAAACTTAAACAAATTTACAAGAGAAAAACAAACAGCCATATTAAATAGTAGGCAAAGAACATGAACAGACACTTCTCAAAAGAAGACATACATGTGGCCAACAAGCATAGAAAAACAGCTCAGTATCACTGATTATTAAAGAAGTGCAATTCAAAATCAGAATGAGATACCATCCCACACCAGTCAGAATGGCTACTAGAAAGTCAAAAAATAACAGATGCTGGTGAGGTTGTGGAGAAAAGGGAACACTTATACTCTCTTGGTAATTGCATAAGTTAGTTCAACCATTGTGGAAAGCAGTATAATGATTCCTCAAAGAGCTAAAAGCAGAACTACCATTTGACCCAGCAATCCTATTACTGGATATATACCCAGAGGAATATAACTTATTTTACCATAAAGATACATACATGCACACAAATGTTCATTGCCATGCTATTCACTATAGCAACAACATGGAATCAACCTAAATGTCCATCACTGACAGATTGAATAAAGAAAATATAGTACATATACTATACTATGGTATACTAAAATATGGTACATATACTATAAACTAAAATATGGTACATATACTAAATAAAATATATAAATAAAAACATAAAATATATACTAAAATATGGTACATATACTATAAAATACTATGCAACCATAAAAAAGGAGATCATGACTTTTGTGAGAACATGGATAGAGCTAAAGGCTGTCATCCTTAGCAAACTAATACAGGAACAGAAACCGAATAGCACATGATCTCACTTACAAGTGGGAGCTAAATGATAACAGCTTACAAATTCAAAGCAAGAAACAACAGAAACAGGGTCTACTTGAAGGTCGAGGGTGGGAGAAGGAAGAGGAGCAGAAAAGATAAATGGGTAGAAGCCTTCATACTTGGGTAATGATATAATCTGTACAATACACCCCCATGACACATGTTTACCTGTATAACTAACCTTCACAAGTACCCCGAACCAAAAATAACCGTTAAAAAAAGAAATACCAAAAAAGGAATAGAAAATGTTAAGCAAAAATTTCTTTCCCTGGTACTACAATGAAAAGGATTATCTATGTGCAACCTCTTAATGAATGCCAGAGTATGTGCTATTTCACTGATTTCACTGTTGAAGCATTGACACAATAACATATGACCCATATGGACAATTTAGTAAGTAAATAAAATAGCCAAAAATGTCCAAGTCTTTCATTTGATAATTTTTCAGCTAAACCAGGTGCAGATGAAATTAAAAATTTTAACACTGGAAAATCCAACATTTTCCAGCTTGTCACATGGTATCTTTTCATCTTTCAGTTTAAATATTACCTCCATACTCAGACTATCTCTGGCTATTTGAAGTACAATTCCCTGTGCATCCCACAGGCATTTTATTTCTTTCCAAATGCTTACCACAATGTGTGATTATCCTACTTATGTGTTTAGGCATTTGTTTCTTTCTTCCTCACTAGAACAGGAACTTCAAAAGAACAGAGAATGTGTTTGTCTTGAACATCACTTTATTGCTGGTGTTGGTGAAACGACTGCCTCATAGCAGATGCCAAACTCATTTTTTGCTTGTATGAATAAGTTTTGCACTTACACCAAGGAAATATAGTGAGTGGTAAGTTTATATGACCCTACCACTAGCTTCCAATAAGGTGACTGTAAATTCTTTCATTTCATTGTATTCTCTTTTTACCTCTCCATCACTCTTTGTCTAATGTGTAATAAAAACATGCCCTTTGGAGTTAGATAATCCTAGATTTGAATCCCATCTTGACAAGTTTATCCTTTAACTCATCCAGTAAAATGCCAAGCATGATGTTAGATACTGCAGACTGCTAATAGTGACAGTTTGTAAAGTAAAAAATGGGCAACTACCAGACCATAAAGCAGCTAAATACGATTATTTATCAAATTTGCTTTTTCACTAGGATCCATGGGGCATGTTAAAATATATAGAATTATAGCAACTCATGCTCTCCTAGAACCACTGTGGTTAACTCTCCAGATATGACACTTAGAAACTTGGGTATCTAGCAATAATATAGTTTCTTTTCTTCTTATGATTAAGCAAGTTTAGAGAATATGAGCATATTGCAAACTAAACATTTAACCTGAAAATTTTAAAAAAGCAGTAAAGGCATTTAATCTGGAAGAAATCTTTTGTAAGGATTTTTTGGTGGCTGAATGTAGCAGTCAGTATAGAGGAGACAATTATTTGTATGCTATTAGATAGGAAAACGGAGTTGGGCTTGGCCAATGCTTATATTTATGGGCCCAGCTTCTATTTGGGAAAAAACAAGTGAATAATCGTGCCCTTCACTGAAATAGGATTTAGAGGTAGAGGAGAAAATTAAGAGTTGAAAGATGTGTGTGAAATTACTGAAGCTTAGAGGTGAGGTCTTGGTCTATAGAAGGATTATGAGTTTAGTTTGGGATACATCAATTTGAGATGCCTCTGGTTCATTCAGTTCCAGGAGGCAGTTGGGAATATGAGTTCTAGGTGGTGTTTTGTGTTAGAAGTATTGATATAGGTATAGTCAGCATAGACATAACTATTGAAGTCATTGAAGAAAATTAGATTGGAGTTGGTGACAACATAGACAAAGAAAGGAGAAAAGACATGATGTTACGTCTCTGTAGAATTCCAATATTTAAAGTATAGACACAGGAAGAAAAATTCACAAAAGAAACTAGGAAGCATTGCCCAAAGAGGTAGGAGAAAATCCAGGGATGAATGATGTTATGGAATAACCCAGAAGGGATTTCCAAAAGAAAAGAGATTGCAGTATTAAATTAAGCAAGTTCAAGTAATATTGGAACTCAAAATGCTCACTGGATTTATAAATAAGGGGATCACTAATGACATTTGCTGGTGAACTTTCAATAGATAGGTAACAACAGAAGTCTGATTATAATGAGCTGCAATATATAAAAAATAAAGTTAAAGAGAACTTCAGAATCCCATCTATAAAATAGATATAATGATACCTTTTTGGAAGAACAGATGTAAGGCTTAAATGAGATTACTGGTTTCTGACACAATATATAGTACCCAGTAGCTACTCAAAATATTTTGACAAAATATTTTTTTCAAAATGATCAATACAAGGCCAGGTATTCCATATTAATTCAGTAGAATTTAGTTCAATTTACGTAGGCTAAAAGCAAAGACTGCATTAATTTGTATGGTGAAGATAGCAACTCATTTTCATAATTTTTTTTTACTAATGATGAGCACATAGGGCAATCCCTTTGAGCACATAGAGTTTATAAAACTTATCGAGATAAAATGTGCTAAAGCTCTACCAAAAATACGTAGAGTGTACATTGATATCTTGGGGTCAAAATGAGGCACTTAAAACTCTATGTATGCAAAGACAGATATAATTTAATAAACTTATATTTATAAATCAATTTTACCCTCCAATCCAGAATGATGCTAATGTACTATATTGTGAGTGGCAAAGGTCAAGAGAGCATGAACAAGAACTGTAAGAAATGTAATTATTAGTTAGATAATTAATTCATTTTTGTTCTTAGTTTTGAGTGAATTCTATAAGTGAAACATCTCACTACAATGTCACATAGCTTCCTAAACTTTACCATAACTACTGGGCAGAAGATTCTCATTCCTTTTTTGCAGATGAAAAGACGAGGGTTCATAGAGAGTAAGAGTTGTCCGGGAGACAAAAGTGCTGGAATTTAATCTCTGTTTAATTCTGAACAAACTAGGATGTATTTTCTGTTGTTGTTTTTGGCATCTCTACTCAAAGAAGCAAGGCATTGAGATTTCGTCATGATTCAGTCCCATAAACAAATATCTATTGGTAAAAGGGCATAGTTCTCTGTAAAATCTTTACATATCAATTGATATGATATGACATTGCCCTTTTCTTAAAGACGAATAAAATAATTATACATACCCTCAAAGAACTTATGACTAGTTAGGACTTATTAGTAGTACATATATACAAGGCAGTGAAAGTCTTACTCATCTTTAACTTCAGAAAGTTTCAAGACTAGAGTTTTATTGACCTTTGAGTGAAGCTTTGCTCTTGGGCACTGCCTTGTGCAGAGTTGGCACTGGATGTTATTTATAGAGATTAAGAAATTAGTAAAGATGACATCTTAGTTTGATCCTGATGCTATGACAAAATGCCGCAGGCTGGGTAATTTGTAAAGAACAGAAATTTATTTTCTCAGAGTTCTAGAGCCTGGGGAATCCAGGATCAAGGTGCCAGCATGTTCCATGTCATTGAGGGCTCTGCCTTTGTTTCCAAGATGCCACTTACTGCTGTGTTCTCACATGGCAGAAGCTGGAAGAGCAAAAAAGCTCAGCTAGTTCCCTACAGCGCTCTTATAAGGCATTGATTCCATTTATGAGGGTGGAGGCCCCATAACCTAACTGCCTCCTAAAGTGCACAACTCTTAATACTATTGCACTGGGGATTAAGTTGCAGCATACATTTTGGAGGGAAGACAAACAGTCAAACATAGTGGATGATGAATTAGTGAGGTACCTAGTCACTGGCAATCTACGGATCCAAGAGTACAAAATGAAACTGGTCTTCCATTGTGCTTGGGGCCAGAATGGCAAAAACTGTGTGCCATTGGTGAAATGAATAAGTATGTTTTTAAATCTTTCAACAGAGAGGGTACCATTGTGGATTTGTGAATTGGTTAAGCTATAACCCTCATGCCAATGGCTGCTCTAATCAGAAATTCACTCCAGTGGTGTCTAGGTAGCATTCTAATTAGGAAACTCTTGCATCTAAAAATAAGTTCCAGAGATCTGCTATACAGTATAGTACCTATAGCTAACAATATTGTATTGTACATAAAATTTGCTAAAGGGCTAGATCTTACAAAAAATGATAACAAAGGGGGCAAGAGAAAACTTTGGAAGTGATAAATATGTTTACGGCTTGATGATGGTGATCATTTTACAGGTGCTACTAATCTATAAACTTATTGAGATTTATACATTCATATATGCAGCTTTTTATATGCCAACAAAGATTGTGAATAAAATAAACATATTCTTCTTCTAGAAGGAAAGTATTTTTTGAAAAGGAAAAGTCTTATTCTAGAATTGGCATCTAGCTGCACTTCTATTACCCATATCTAGATAGATAACAATAATTCACTAATTAGCTTAGTAATTATCAGAAAAAATTATCAAATTTAGTATCCTGCTAAATACCATGGTTAATATGAGAAATGAGTTCTCTCTGGTAAAATTATTCAAAATAAATGCACTAGTAAACGTATTTTAGAAAAATTCTCCCTATTGCATTAACAGGATATACAAATGCAGAGAAGCCTCTAGCCAGTACTATACAGAAAAGTTTCTAAAGGTTTCTGTGCCAGGATGTTGGCCAGGAAGGTTTTCAATTGCCTTATAACAGACCAAAAATGACAGATACCTTCGTATGTCCTGTTGCTACATCTGCTTTGAGTGAATGTTTCATGCAAGATGATGACCAAGTTCCTTAAAACTGTAACTTCTTCAGATTTACAGAACAAATAATGTGTGGTGGCTGGCAAGACAGCCAAATAGGAACAGCTCTGGTCTGCAGCTCCCAGTGAGATGAACACAGAAGGCAGGTGATTTCTGCATTTCTAACTGAGGTACCCAGCTTATCTCATCATGCTAAAAGCTCTCAATAAACTAGGTATTGATGGAAGGAACCTATCTCAAGATAATAAGAGCTATTTACGACAAACCCACAGCCAACATCATACTGAACGGCCAGGAGCTGGAAGCATTCCCTTTGAAAACTGGCACAAGACAGGGATGCCCTCTCTCACCACTCCTACTCAATATAGTATTGGAATTTCTGGTCAGGGCAATCAAGCAAGAGAATGAAACAAAGGGTGTTAAAATAGGAAGACAAAAAGTCAAATTGTCTCTGTTTGCAGGTGACATGGTTATATATTTGGAAAACCCCATCATCTCAGCCCAAAATCTGAAGCTGATAAGCAACTTCAGCAAAGTCTCAAGATACAAAACCAATATGCAAAAATCACAAGCTTTCCTATACACCAACAATAGACAAACGGAGAGCCAAATCATGAGTCAACTTCCATTCCCAACTGATACAAAGAGAATAAGATACCTAGGAATACAACTAACAAAGGATGTAAGGGACCTCTTGAAGGAGAACTACAAACCACTGCTCAAGGAAATAAGAGAGGGCACAAACAGATGGAAAAGAATTCCATGCTCATGAATAGGAAGAATCAATATTGTGAAAATGGCCATACTGCCAAAAGTAGTTTATAGATTCAATGCTACTCCCATCAAGCTACCACTGACTTTCTTCACAGAATTAGAAAAAACAACTTTAAATTCCATACGGAACCAAAAAAGAGCCACGTAGCCAAGACAATCCTAATCAAAAAGAACAAAGCTGGAAGAATCATGCTACCTGACTTCAAACCGTACTACAAGGCTACAGTAACCAAAACAGCATGTTTTGGTTACATACTACAAACATAGTACAAGGCTACAGATACCAAAACAGATATATAGACCAATGGAGCAGAAAGGAGGCCTCTGAAATAATGCCATACATCTACAACAATCTGATCTTTGACAAATCTGACAAAAACAAGCAATGGAAAAAGGATTTCACATTTAATAAATGGCGTTGGGAAAACTGGCTAGCCATATGCAGAAAACTGAAATGGGACCCTTTCCTTATGCCTTATAGAAAAATTAACTCAATATGGATTAAAGACTTAAACATAAGACCTAAAACCATAAAAACCCTAGAAAAAAACCTAGGCAATACTATTCATGACATTGGCATGGGCACAGTCTTCATGACTAAAGTACCAAAGGCAATGGCAACAAAAGCCAGATTGACAAATGGGATCTAATTAAACTAAAGAGCTTTTGCACAGCAGAAGAAACTATTATCAGAGTGAACAGGCAACCTACAGAATAGAAGAAAAAAAATTGCAATCTACCTATCTGACAAAGGGCTAATATCCAGAATCTACAAGGAACTTAAACAAATTTACAAGGCAAAAAAAACCATCAACAAGTAGGCAAAGGATATGAACAGACACGTCTCAAAGGAAGACATTTATGTAGCCAACAAACATATTAAAAAAAACTCATCATCATGGGTCATTAGAGAAATGCAAATCAAAACCAGAATGAGATCCCATCTCACACCAGTTAAAATGGTGATCATTAAAAAATCAGGAAACAACAGATGCTGGAGAGGATGTAGAGAAATAGGAATGTTTTTACACTGTTGGTGGGAGTGTAAATTAGTTCAACCATTGTGGAAGACAGTGTGGTGATTCCTCAAGGATTTAGAACCAGCAATATCATTTGACCCAGCAATCCCATTACTGGGTATATACCCAAAGGATTGTAAATCATTCTACTATAAAGACACATGCACACGTATGTTGATTTTTCACAATAGCAAAGACTTGGAACCAACCCAAATACCCATCAATGATAGACTGGATAAAGAAAATGTCGTACATATACACCATGGAATACTATGTAGCCATAAAAAAAGAATGAGTTTATGTCCTTTGCAGGAACATGGATAAAACTGGAAACCATAATTCTCTGCAAACTAACACAGGAACAGAAAACCAAACACCGCATATTTTCACTCATAAGTGGGAGCTGAACAATGAGAACACATGGGCACAGGGAGGGGAACATCACACACTGGGGCCTGTTTTGGGGTTGGGGGCTAGGGGAGGGTTAGTATTATGATAAATATCTAATGTAGATGACAGATTGATGGATGCAGCAAACCACCATGACACATGTATACTTATGTAACAAACCTGCACATTCTGCACATGTATACCAGAACTTAAAGTATAATAAAAATAAAAATAAATTATGTGAACTTTTAAAGTCTGCTTCCAAATAAATGTTTTTTAAAAACCCCAATAGTTTATGTGAGAGATGTTGCTATGAAATATGCTGTTATTGTAACCAAGTAGAAAGCTTATAGAGGATTAACCAGCCGCAGTCCTCCTCAGACTTCTCGGTTGGCCTGTTTTCTACCGTTAGGAATCTGTAAGTCACATATACCTAATTTAGTTCAAGACCATGTGTATTAAACAAATGTTTGTGGACCAAAACATAATGGAGAGAGAGAAACAGTTACAGCTGTCTAAAATAAACATCTATAATAAATATCATCATCCAAGAATAGAAAAAGCTCTAGGAGGCCAACAATCCTGTCTCTCACGATCCCACTCTTCTTTTTCTACTTTCTGCATCACATAGAATCCCCTTTAGCGTTTCCACAAAGCTTATTTTCTACATAGTTTAGGGTCCGCAGAGAATACTGCCGTAACCATTGGTATACCTTTCTGATATGAAAGCACTCATTGAAATAACTCCTTATAAAACTACCCGTTTTTCAAATATTTTTCAAAAGCTTCTTGCATTCTGATGTGTAATGTGAATGCTTTGCTGCTTAGAAATTTCTTCTGCCAGTTACCCTAAACCATCTCTCTCAAGTTTAAAGTTCCACAGATCTCTAGGGCAGGGGCAAAATCCCACCAGTCTTTTTGCTAAAACGTAACAGAAGTCACTTTGCTCCAGTTCCCAACAAGTTCCTCTTCTCCATCTGAGACCACCTCAGCCTGCACCTTATTGTCCATATCACCATCAGCATTTTTGTCAAAGCCATTCAACAAGTCTCTAGGAAGTTCCAAACTTTCCCATATTTTTCTGTCTTCTTCTGAGCCCTCCAAATTGTTCCAACTTCTGCCTGTTAACCCAGTTCCAAATTTGCTTCCACCTTTTCGGGTATCTTTTCATCAGTGCCCCACTCGACTGGTACCAACTTACTATATTATCTGTCTTCATGCTGCTAATAAAGACATACCTGAGACTGGAAATTTACAAAAGAAAGAGGTTTATTCGACTTACAGTTCCACATGGCTGGGGAGGCTTCATAATCATGTGGAAGGCAAGGTGGAGCTAGTTGCATCTTACATGGATGGTAGCAGGCAAAGAAAGAGCTTGTGCAGGGAAACTCCCATTTTTTAAAGCCATCAGATCTCTTGAGACTCATTCACTTGATGATAATAGCACAGGAAAGACCTGCCCCCATAACTCAGTCACCTCCCACTGGGTCTTCTCCCACAACACATGGGAATTGTGGGAGTTAAAATTCAAGTTGAGATTTGTATGGGGCCATAGCCAAACCATATCACCCTCTAACAGAGGTTATTCTGCAGCATGTAGAGAAAAAGCAAAATAGTATATGGTTCTGAATTCATTCTAAAAATGTTTGATTGGAGCACCTGTTAATTCTTCATCTTTAATTTTGCATATACATAGCATGTTTGTTGCCAAGCAACTCGAAGTTTTATTTTTTTGTTAGGGAATCAATATTAGTGATTGAATGGGACAAGTTCATCTATCTATGCAATATTAAAATATGACTAATGTGATACTACTACTTCTAGCTGGCAGGAACAGAGATATTTTATAGCAAAATAACCGGGATATTGCCAAAGATTTTTTTTTCCCTCTCTCCCTAGGTGACATCTGGACCAGAGCTAATGTAAGAACTATCATGTTTCTGGAATGTTCTGAGATCACTCTTGGATGTTGCTGCTACTCTCTTCTTTAAATGCACATTTACTCTCATATTAAATGGGTTTTATCTGTGGAGTGGTTTTTAATACAAGTTGTGCCTTTTAATACAAAATTATATAATTTGATAGTGGGAAAGAGAGCTAATTTTTCACAAGGCACTGTTTCAAAATTTTTAGTCTTGCAAACTGCTTCTTCCTCATTTTGGTGGTATCGTTGCCAGAGCCTGAGGTTAGCCCCCAGGCATAAAAGCACATTTTTTGGAGAAAAGGCTTACATCCTCCCATGCAGATTTGCATCACAATTTTTTTTAACCTGGAAAAGAATCATTTCTTAAAATCCGGCATTAAAAGTCCTTTACATAGCATCAGACAAAATGGTGAATACAGACATAGGCACAGTGGATGACTAAATATATCTCATCTCACCTCACCTCAATAGACTCTTTGGTATTTTGGTTTTCAGTAATCTGTTAAATACCCTGCACATTTTTTTTTTGAGATGAAGTCACTCTCTGTTGCCCAGGCTACAGTGCAGCGGTATGATGTCAGCTTACTGCAACCTCCGCGTCCCAAGTTCAAGCGGTTATCCTGGCTCAGCCTCCCAAGTAGCTGAGATTACAGACCTGCGCCACCTTGCCCGGGTGTGCTTTGCACATTTTAAAAGCTGTTTGTAAGCAATACATGTAAGATGGAATACAGACAATGGTTTGGCTTTGCCAAACATATGTATTTAAGAAATTCAGTTTTGCTTCAGTTTGATGTATTTTACTTTTCTAGGCTTAGAAAATTTCTTAGTAACCTTCCAATCTTTCCTACAAAGAAGTAACAAATGCTGCCTTTCTTAGTACTCTTGAACTGTATTCTCACAACAAGATTATCAGAATTTATTTTCCTAGTATAGAATCCTGAATCAGCAAAATTTGCAACTTTGCCGCATTCTTAAAATAGACTGGCGTGAATCTACTATGGTATTTCCAGCATGCTTTCTTTTAAAAAATCTTTAGGATCTTTACAATGTGAACAATGCATGGAAAGAAAGAATTTGTCCTCCTGAAACACTCTGCTGTCTTCTCCCTTTCTATTCCTTTGCCTCTCTGCGTCAAGAAGACATGACTAATGATTTTGAATTACAGTGACCTGGCAAGTTGGCTGTGACAGAAATGATGGGTTCCTTCATTAACTCAGTCTTCACAACTGTCCAGTACTAGTTTCTTCTTGGACATTCATAATCAAGATTCACCATTCTTTGAGATACTCTTAAATCTCTAGATAGCCCATTTAATACAGACAGCTGTTGAAAACTGGGAAAGAACATTGCCATGTGGTAAAAACTACCATTTCTTTGGTAAATAAAAGAAAGCTGGGTTTCAAGGCCTGCAGGCAGAACAATTCAGCGACAAAAGAAAAACAACAGGAACTCATCCAGAGGAGTCTTCGTTTCTTTCATTTCTGAAATTCTCTTTTTTGCTGAAGTGGCAGTGTGCTCCTCTTTCTAAAACTTTTCTCTGTGAATACTGGTGACTTTGTGGCTTGTATGTGCACATATGTGAATATGCACATGTGTTTTTGACTTGTAGTTTTGCCTCTTACTCATGGTCTGCAACTGCAAAGATTACTGTTTTGGGCTGCTTTCAGAGTTTTTGATCTTTGAAGAGGAAAACAATTATGGGAGAAGGTGTCCAAATGCTGTGGATATTTACTGTTCTGTCTATTTGACATCCATGGATGCTTTCCAATATCTCCTAAATTTCCTTTCATGGAATTTAACCTCTTTCATTGATTGTATTCTTGATGTGATGATAAACCATTTTCTTCATAATGGGAGCCCAAGGAGTTCTTGGAGCCACTACAGACTCTTTTGACTAGGTCCTTTTTCTGCAATTGATTATAGCTAAGTAGTAAGTTAGTATATGCCATAAGTTCAACCAATCAGATTCCTTCTCCTGGAACCTTGAGAAATTCCACATCTGAAAACATGTTTTGTGTTCATTCATTCTAACACTGGCACTCTGATAATCCAACTGAATAGTTCTCCTGCCCTACTTGTTTGGAACTATGTATGTGTGGTCTAGTTTTCTGATCTATACAATGGTTTTATGAGCTACTCAATCTCTTTCCAGTAAATTTATTTTTGCTTACATCTAGCAGTATAGGTTTTTATTGTTTGCAACTAAAAACAAACAAATGAAACAAAAAAATCCTTAAGGATATTCATTGTAAGTCATTTCTGGAACAAGGCTAATAAATATAAAAGCAAGCTTTGGGCATATTGCGTCTTTTTCAGTGGTTGGGGCTATTACTAATCCTGAACTTTCCTTTGTGAGACAGATATAAAGAGAGTTTCCCAACAGAGATCTGAATTCTTTCTGGGACAGAGTTCCTAGGTGAAGGGGTGGACCCCCATCTTTGCTGTTTAGGCAACTCAGCCATTCCAACATGCAGGCTTTGGAGAGCCCAAGCTGATCAGAGTGGAAAGGAATCCCCCAGCATAGCACAGCTGCTCTACCAAAATGTAGCCAGATTGTTTCCTTAAGTGGGTCCCTGATCTATTGCTCCTCACTGGGCGGGGCTTCCCAACTGAGACCTCCAGCCATTACTGCAGGTATTCTCTGGCCAACAGGGATTTGAAAACTTGCTGGGACAGAGCTCCCAGAGGGAGGGGTGGGCTGCCATCCTAGCTGTTTGGGTGACTCAGCCATTCCACCTCTGGGTTTTGGAGAGCCCAAGTCTATCAGAGGTAGAAGCGGTACCCCAGCACAGCCACTCTGCAAAAGCATGGCCAGACTGCTTCTTTAAGCAGGTCTCCAATCCCATTCCTCTTTACTAAGACCTCCTAACTGGGGTCTCTAGCCACCTCCCACAGGTGCATGTGGGCCTGCAACAGGTCCATACCTCCCTGGGGTGGAACTCCCAGAGAAAGGGGCAGGCTGCCATCTTTACTGTCTCACAGCCTTCGCTGGTGATACCTCCAGCTACTGGAAAATCCAAAGTGACTAGGTGCTGGGGCCTGTGGCAGCCAGTCAGGATGGCTATTATTAAAAAGTCAAAAAATAACAGACGCTGGTGAGGTTGTGGAGAAAAAGGAATGCTTATACATTGTTGATGGGAATGTATAATAAACTAGTTCAATCGTTGTGTAAATCAGTGTAGCAATTTCTCAAAGACCTAAAGACAGAAACACCATTTGACCTAGCAATCTCATTTCTGGATATATACTCAAAGGAATATAAATGGTTCTGTTATAAAGTCACATGAACACTTATGTTTTTTGAAGCACTATTTATAACACCGAAGACATGGAATCAACCTAAAAGCCCATCAGTGATAGACTAGATTTAAAAAATGTGGTACATATACACCATGAAATACTATGCATCCATAAAAAATAATTACATCATGTCCTTTGTGGGACATGGATGGAGCTGGAGGCCATTATCCTTAGAAAACTAACCCAGAAACAGAAAACCAAATACTGCATGTTCTCACTTCTAATTGGGATCTAAATGATGAGAACACATGGACACAAAGAGGGGAACAACAGACACTGGGGGCTGTTGGTGACTGGAGGGTGGGAGGAGGAAGAGGATCATGAAAAGTAACTAATGCGTACTAAGCTTAATACCTGGGTGATGAAATAATCTGCAATAAACCCTTATTAC
Organism: Cacajao melanocephalus; assembly: GCA_963573385.1. Classification (NCBI taxonomy): domain Eukaryota; kingdom Metazoa; phylum Chordata; class Mammalia; order Primates; family Pitheciidae; genus Cacajao; species Cacajao melanocephalus. The sequence continues at coordinate 75,054 of CAUYLG010009934.1, forward strand.
ACACATTTACCTATGTAACAAAACTGCACATGTACCCCTGAACTTAAAAGATATTTTTAAAGCCAAAAATAGAACAAAAACATAAATTATAAGAAAAAGAGAAAACCTCCAAAAAAAGAAGAAAGTTTTAAACAGTGATTGTATTTAGTTTCAACAAAATGTAGTAAGCACTTACTATATGTCACATTCCATATGTAAACAGACAAGGGAGATAAAACAATGAAGAAGACACTCTTGAGCAGTTTATAATCCAGCCTAAGAAATGAACATAAACAGATGATTTCAAAAGAACACTGTTATAGCCCAGATGTAGGGTGCTCTAGTGTAAGCCACTCTTTCCACTGCATGTCAGTTTGGACCTAGTACACCTCATTACCTACATAAAATCTACTCACACCAATCTGTGTGTCACCAATATAAAATTTCTTAAAGTTGTGTTAGAGAGCAAATGGAGGGTTTTATATTGCATATCCTCAACTTGGCCTTACATATGTGTTATCTAGAGGTCTCCTATCTCAACTCCTCTTTTTTTGTTCTTTCCTCTGACAATATTGGTCTATTCCCCTGCGTTGTCATCAAGTGTCTTCCTTGAGCTTTCTCCTCCTCTCACCTATACCCAATGTTGTTTTCAAAATAATCACTACTCTATATTTGCTTTAGTTTACCCATTACTGTTTTTAACTAGCAAATCATCTTATGACTGTAGGATCCATCATCCTTAGAAGACAATGAAGATGTATGAAAATGTTTATTGTAACCACAATAAGGATATTTGATGTGGGCCTCAGCCTGTACCTAAAATTTTTCACTAACATGAGTCTCTGCAATTCTTATAACCTCCTTGAGTTTTATTTTACCCAATCTAACCTAGACCTACTTCCTTTGAGGATCTATTGTGAAAATAAACTATGAGCTTTAACAAACACTCCATGTTATAGATTTGTAAGAAAATAAAATCTGCACACTTTTTAATGAACCTGTTTCTTTTTCTTGTAAATTTGTTTAAGTCCTTTGTAGATGCTATATATTAGACTTTGTCAGATATATGTCATAGACCTGTCAGACAATAAAATAAAATAAAACAAAATAGGTGACGGTTTGAGGTAGTCAGCTTTAAGTTATCTTAAGATATTATTTGTTAAAGTGAATCATTACATAAAAGAAACCCAAGTGAGGATAAGTAAATGACAAGAAAGCACCAACACATTCATCACTAATAATTTCAAAGCAACTACATTTGCCTTGTGATGTTAGATGCTTTCTTAGAACTGCTGAGTAACCTGGTATTCTCATTCCTGCGTATTCATTTGTATCACAGCACGACGTAATCAAATACTCTTACCTATGGTCACTTTTTCCTAATTGTTCAGTGGAACCCAGTCTAGAAGGATGAGGTTATGGCCAAAAACTCATGACACTAAAGATGCTCTATTATAACAAGCATTCTTCTAAACAACACACACACACACACACACACACACATGCACATACACTCCTTTAGTTTCAGAAAACCTGCTCAACTTGGAGTCTTTTTCCAGTAGTTGATTATGATAAAAGGGAATGCTGGGCCAGGTGCAGTGGCTCACTCCTATAATCCCAGCACTTTGGAAGGCCAAGGCTGGTGGGGGTCAAGAGATGCAGACCATCCTGGCCAACATGGTGAAACCCCGTCTCTACTAAAAATACAAAAATTATCTGGGCATGGTGATGCAAACCTGTAGAACCAGCTACTCAAGAAAGTGAGGCAGGAGAATTGCTTGAACCTGGGAGGCAGAGGTTGCAGCGAGCCAAGATCACACCACTGCACTCCAGCCTGGCGACAGAGTGAGACTGTCTCAAAAAAAGGAAAAAAAAAAAAAAAAGGAAGAAAGCTTACTTTTTTCCAGAAGAATTGGCTTTCTCAAGAACAAGCCGAAACTCAGCATAGAACATATTTATGTTAAAATTCAGTTGAAGATTCATGAGATGTATTGTGTTGGGCTATCTCTGGGGCAACAGATATTCCCCTTTCACTCTTAGCAGTTCCAAAATCACATTCTATTAAGAAATTAAGCATAGGACAAAAGCTGTGTGGTTTCCCTGCCACTGCATTTGGTGTCAAACAACTAGAGCATCTAAAGCTAGCAAATACGCAAGAGTTGGTCACAGTTCATTACACTGCTTTGTCATGGGGTGTGCATATTAGCAATCACCTCTAAGCAATCTATTTCATCTGAAGCGGGCTTAATGGAGAGTTAATGTGTTGTTATTATATTGAAACTATAGACAATGTCCCTCATATCTGTGCTGAACTAAGACAGTAAAACGTTAGGCATTCACTAATCTGTAAGACAAAATTTCTATGAAAACCAGTTGCTTTATATGAAATAGTGATTATAGTAACCTATGTCCCCAATATGGAAAATAAAACAGAAAGATTTGCCTCAATTTAAGCCTACATAGAACTTCCCAGAAGGCATGTCTAAATGTCTAAGTAGGCCAGGGCATTTTTTTCAATTACCCTGCCCCAACCTGACAGGCTAAACCTTGCCCTACATAACAGGTCTGTGTAATGCATAACAGAACCCTGCCTTTGTATATTTAAATCTGGAGGCTACATAGCCATCTATCACTTGTGCAAGCAAGACTTTCAGCGCAAGTTGCCAGGGAGTCATGTGAGGACAGAGCTGGCTGCTTCCTCCTCACTGTCGTGACCTACCACCCCAGAGTCACCAGATTCCCTGAGGGTGTTGTCAACACTAATTGAAAGAAAGACTAAGACAAAAACGTGGCTCCCACGTGATGAAGTTACTTACACTTGCGACTTCAAGTTCAAACAATTCAGACTTGCCACATTTTCAAAGAAGGGACACGCTGTCCTCCAGAATTTTTATGAAATGACAATATGTGAAAATATATATTTAAGCCCTAAGGGAGCATTCAGGCAAAAATCAATTTAAGAGGTAACTAAGATATGCCTCATATGCAACTCAAAGTTAGATGAGAAGGCCCGTCATTCCCTTCTTTCCCAATTCCCACTTCATTGCAATTTCTAAGTACATAGACTTGAACTTGAAGCAATCCAATGGACATGTCCAGTTTAGCCAATTATTACAGTTTTCTAATTTCCTCAGAGATTCTGATGATTAGAAGCAGGAGAAGGTCATTCCCAAGCTTACAAGCAGCAAATGATTTTTTTTTTAACTAGAGCCACTGCTAACACGAAAGGTTTTCTTTGCTTCATATTGGCAAACATGCAACACGTTCCTATGTGGTATGAACTTTTCAGAAAATAATAAATGTACAGCATGAGGAACTACCAGCACATACCCTTAAATGTGCTTAAAAGATAATAGCATGTTTTTCCGTTGCTCTCTGAATTAACCTTGAATTGAAACACCTAAGTTTCTTCTGACAGCATGAGTCACCCATGCAGCATCCCTTCTTCCCACCTCTCTTTTGGCAGAAGGATGTGTTAGTAAAGCAAAATGATACTCACGGATCAACATGGACAAATTGGCCTGAGGATTAGATACAAATGGTTACACGCAGATGATGATGCTGGCACAAGCAGATCTTTCATTCTAATTTTAGGCACTGAATTAGGTTTACTGAAATGAAGGGTTTTAGGCATCACATATTCAATACATTTTAATCTTTCTGGGGAGTGTTTTCCAAACTCACTTTTTAGTGTGGGGGATAGAGGTGTGATAGGGTGGAACTTTTGCTGAGTTGCCAGCCCATAGGTTCCTATACTCAGCCATTCTGGTGTCTCTGACTGCAAACAAACTAGGCTTGAATGCAGTTGCTGTGGAATGCACTAATTAATTACATTTACTTTACATAATTGGCATTACAGCTTTCTGAACAAAAATGCAAATTTATGGAAATTGGTTGAAATACTTATGCAAAATAAAATAAAAATGGACCCCTAAATTATTGGAAAAAATAAGGTAGTTTTAATTTAACAGCTAAAAGATTTGTAGTTTGTTATATGATTACATCTAGTAAACTCAGTTTAAAAAGTAAGTTCATTTGCTTTTATCTAACCCTTCCATATCTCACTCAGTGTTGTTGGTATAATTATCACCAATAAAGGGCCAATCTTATTTTCTATCTCTTTTAGCATCAAGCGTTAGTTCTGTAAACAGAAATGGAATATGTTATTCTATTGAACAGAGCCCCGTGCATTACAAATTAGGAAGCATTGGGCCAAAGACTTGCAAAGCAACCAATTATTGCTTAAAGAGGACATGATGTAGCACCCTTCTTGTGTTTTTCAGGGAGAAAGGCTTTGCTGTTGAACAAGCCTTTCCACAAAGGATTATTGCAAAGCAGTTGTAAGGTAGATGACTTTGCAATCAATAGAATATATCTGGCAAGGGTGGCAAGGAATGGATAATGCAGATGAATATGCAATTAGCGGTAACGTAAAAAGTGTATTAAGATGCTCATGACATAAGAGTGAATACCAATAAATGGGTACTTAATACAAAATGTGTCAGGAAATGTGAAACATAGATGGGTAAACAGTAAATGACAAAAGTGAGAAATAAAACATTGCCAAGTTCAGTGACATAGATATTGATGCACAATTAAATAGCTGTTAATTATTGATGGACAACTCCCAAAAGTCAAAGTTGCAGCTTATACATTCAGCTAATCAAGAACTTATACTGACCTCCAAATTCCAAGGGTATGAAAGTAATTTAACAGGATCCAAATAATTATGATATTATTTTAAATTTCTTATTCAATATTTTTTTTCTTGGAGGGTGTGGGTATTGTGAAGCAGATTTAGGGTGGCCTTACTTTTCTGGTGCTATTTTAGGACTTCTACTTGGATAATTATTTCTTAGAACATCCTTGGGATTTCAATTGAATACTTCATTCTCTTTAGATTCCTGCCATAAAATGTAATGGGAATGTTGCCTGAGACTATTTAAAGCTTGTCAACCGCTCATCAGGAGACAGTAGGTGAACGATCTTTATAAATAGAGGGCTACATTCTCACACCTTGTTTCTTTGGAGTGACAAGTAGCTAAAGGACAAATCTCCTCTAGCAATCTGAAGTGGATAAATGAAATAAGCAAGCCTTAAAAACTATTACCTGAGATATTCAGACTTTTAAAGCCAAAATGGGGCTGTGATCTTATTATTTCCATGGTCTATTTTCTGTGAGATGATACACAATTATCTTCTGTTTTCCTCTTTTCTTTTAATGCACTACGCATTTCTTTTGTTCCCTTTATGTGCAAAGTAGTACCTCAAGCCCTGAGGAGAAACACAGAAATATAATTCTTGCTCTTCCGTGCAGACATATACAAAATACAAAAGAACAAGCACTGTGTGGAAAGGCTATAATAATAGGAAAAAATAATGACGTTTAAAGATAATTAACTTGGTTGTTCTTAGATGAGAGGTATGACAAATCTGACATAAAAGTGCATCTCTCCTAGTTAGTGATCAATATCATGTATTTCACTTCCTTGTGTTGTGGTAGAAGGCATTGAAATAATTATAACATATTCTCTTCCTCCCTTCTTCATGTCTTTCATCATTCATTATTCATCCCAATGTTAAAACTATTTGGTTGGTCCATGCAAGATTTCTAAAACTATTGTATGACGAAAAGGGGAGGAGAGCAAGTTCAGAAAGATATGCTAAAAACTACTGCGTTGTTCACTTCAAATGAGTGAACATTATGGTCATAAATTAGATCTCACTAAACAAACTAAAACACTAGGCTAACTAGCATATTCATACTAATAAAATCATCAACATGATTAGAGTCTGAGCTCACTCACTCATTCACAAATTCATTAAGTATATTGTTCATTAAATAGTTGGTTCAATGTTGGAATTACACTGATGAATATGAAGCAGTCCCTACCCGCAGCCCGCAGTGTGGGAAAAAAGACAGATGTACAAAAACACCAGTGAGCATACCCAGAAGAGTGCTGAGTGTTAAAAAAGGAAAAGATTTTAGGATCTGAGATTGGGAGTTTCAAGATCCAGCGTGGTGGTGGGGAGGGGGCGGCACTGAGTGTGATGGGATGGTCAGAAGCAGAAATATGAAAGAGGAAGTCTTGGGGAAGCTGAGCTCAGAGCTATAGTTTAACACATAAATAGTCATTTTTGGATAAAGGTATGTATCTTTGGATTGAGAGAATCTATATCAAATGCAGATGAGACATGGAGACATTAGCCATAATGGGAAAACCCAAAGATATTAAATATTTTAGATTATAAAGTTTCAAGAGATGAGCAAGTGGAGACCGTGGTCTAGTCATAAAATATTTTGCGTTCCAGAGCAGTAAGTTTGAACTTTTTAACTTGTGGGAGAGGAAGTTAAGAAATTTCTGATGCGGTTCTCCCAAAAAACAACTTTGTTCAGTTTTGTTTGCCTGTTTAATACTTCATACACTCACACCTGTGGTGAACATAAGAGAAGGTGTGTTTTTTTGCTTGTTTATTTTTCAAATCAAATCTTCCTGTAGTTTGTTGTCCTCTTCCTATTTTGAAAGAAGAAATAGCTTAGATTTTAGTTTCTCTTCTGGCCAACTCCAGACATCTGCCTTTAATTAATTAATTGATCCATACCACTTTTAAATTAAATATCTCTACTCCTAATAAGAATGTAGAAAATGTTCTTTTGTAATCTTTATTAATATCAACAGAAAGCATCAATTCATAATGAACAAATTTTTCAGAACACACTAAATTTTATCAGTTCAGAATAAGTTACAATAAAAGCTCAGATATTTTAATCTAGGAATAAAAAAAGATACATGATATATATGTATATTTCTTTATTTGCACCATAAAACTTCAATGAACTCATATAAGAGTATATGTAAACCAAGATTTATTAACTCCACACGCTGTATCAATATACTAGGGACAATAGCAATTAGGACACTTGCCACACGCCTTACAACTCATGAGTATGGCTGGGTTTTGACAGATTATCTCCTAATTCTAACTCAAGGTTCTTCCACCAAAGACATGACACTCACATTCTGTCCTTTGTGCTTCAGAAATCCAACTGGCAAAAAGCCAGAATGAAGACAGATTAGGAGCACAGCATTATTGGAATTAAAAGAACATTTAAATTTTGGTAAGTACTTGTGGGCTTTAAGGAAAATAGTTTATTTTTAAGTGATTCTGTATAGGTAATATCTCCTTACAGTAAGATTCAAAAGTTTCCAAATTGATTTTATTATGCTGATATTTCTATAGAATAAAAAATGGGGACACTCAAACTTCAATACTTTTTGTCAATAACCTAATAGCCCTAAACACATTTACACAAACACAGACACAAACACACACAGTGCCAAAAGTTCTTGTATTGACTCTCAGGAGGTGTGTGTACTGGATCAAGAGTGGGGTCTCAAAGTAGAGTCACTCACCCCAGTGCCTTTTCACTGGTTTTCATATTTAAGCCCATGTCAATTCCAGTCGCTGTGCTAAATGCCCTCAATAAATGTAATCTCATGAAGATCCTACAATAATAGGGAGTTGCTACAAAAGTGTATGTAGTAGGTGTTGAATTTGAAATCATGTCTGTCTGATTCAAGAATTCATGCACTTAATCCTGAAATCACCAATACTGAAATGGCTGGAAGCCATTTTCAGGTTCAAATTTCTTTCCAGCCAAAGTACCAAGACAATGATTGTGGGAAAGGTAATGACTAGATTCTAGAATCTAATGTTACATTTAAGTTGATTGTCATATAAATAATAAAGCAAACAATTAAAAACAGAAGATATAAAACAGGAACTCCTCTTTGTTATTCCACTGACTTACTCTCATCCCCACTCTCACCAGGTAATTACTGCAAAGCATTATTTCAGAACAAATAGGGACCACTAAATATACAAAACGTTTATCAACATTTGGATTTTCAATTTGAATGATAAGGTATTTTTCAGTTATATTTTATGTTTTTTATAAAAAATATATAAAATTTATATTATATTTTTCATTTCTTCTCTATTTGACCATGTTCTTTCAGCAGTACCATAACTGTCACATTACCAAGGTTTGCAAACACAATTATAACATCTAACTTTGCCCAGAGTATTGTTCAAAAAGCTGAAAATTAATAAAATGTTTAGCTTCTAAAGTTAAAAGTTTAACTTCTAACTTTTTTCCCATTCTGTTGGTTGCCAGTTCACTCTATTGACAGTTTCTTTTGCTGTGCCGAAGCTCTTAAGTTTAATTAACTAGATAGTACAAATGGATCTATAAGAAATGTTAAAGCATACCACTTAAAAAATACTTTGCAAGTAAATTTTTTTTCAATTACTCATGTATATATGATGTTTTTTAGCCCTTTTAGAAATTGTATGAAACAATTGTGTTTTAACCCACCAATTCATGCATTACATTGTGGTCACCATCCATTCACTGAAATAAGACTGTTTATTTACAAAGTGGTAAAAAAGAAAAACTTTTAAATGATTTAGTTTTGAACAAAATTTGATCTTAAAAATTGAAAATTAAATTATTATGACCATATACATACTGTTCACTGATTCAAAATCATAATTCCTCTTTATGTAAAACTTGTTTATTTTGGAGGCTCCCCAATGCCTTTTATTTTATTGATTGATCGATTTTTTCAGGTTACAAGTGATAATTTAATACATCCATATAAGTGATAAAGATTAAATTAGTGTAATTGGTATATCCATCAGCTTAAATATTTGTCTTTTAAGCTGGAAACATTCAAATTATTCTCTCCTAGCTATTTTGAAATACACATTAGATTATTTTTCTTATTTATTTTTAATTTTTAATTTAATTTTTATTTATTTATTTATTTATTTATTATACTTTAAGTTCTGGAGTACATGTGCAGATTATGCAAGTTTGTTACATAGGTATATATGTGCCATGGAAGTGGTTTGCTGCATCCATCGCTCCATCATCTACATTACGTATTTCTCCTAATGCTATCCCTCCCCAATCCCCCACCCCCTGCTATTCCTCCC
>CAUYLG010009936.1:0-33798 GCA_963573385.1 Cacajao melanocephalus
CCTGGGCAGTAGAACAAGAATCCTGTTCTCTCTCCCTCTTTTTCTTCCTCTTTCTTTCTCTCGTACATTCTTTTTCTTTCTTTCTTTCACTCTCACTTTCTTTCCTCTCTTTTTCTTTCTTTCAAAAAAATAAAAATAAAATAAAAAAAAAATATTATTTTTTTTACCTGTGAGAATTCCCTTTAAAAAAAAAAGTGGAGGGGATGAAATTAATTATCTTATCAGACTAACATTGAAAAAAAAATGTACTGAGGTTACCTTAGAGTCAGAAAGCTGAATTTAAACCCCAGATGTTTCCTACATGATATATAACTTTGGGCAGTTTGGTTCACTTCGCTGAGGCTGTTTCCTTACTTGTAAAATGGGGTTACTATGCCTCAACAACAGACTCATGAGGATTAAATAAATCTCCATGAAAGGACCTTACACAGCCCCTGCCACATAAGCATTCAACAACTGTCTGGTTCTGTTTTACCTTCCTTTTTTTTTAAGACAGAGTTTCACTCTTGTTGCTCAGGCTGCAGTGAATGGTACAATCTCGACTCACTGCAACCTCTGCTTCCTGGGTTCAAGCGATTCTCCTCCCTCAGCCTCCCAAGTACCTGGGATTACAGGTGTGTGCCACCAGACCTGGCTAATTTTTTGTATTTTTAGTAGAAACAGGGTTTCACAATGTTAGCCAGGATGGTCTTGAACTCCTGACCTCAGGTGATCCACCATCTCAGTCTCCCAAAGTGCTGGGATTACAGGCATGAGGCACCAAGCCCGGCCTGTTTTATCTTCTTTAACAGAAGAAGGTTTTCAATGAATAAAATAATATAAAGCCAAAATTAGTATTCACATCACATGCAGTTTTGTCCCTAGCATGTGTCCCCATTTGCTTTTCCATGTGTTGGTTCCTCACAGTACTAATTAGGTCACATCAAATATGCTGTAATTGACCATGGCACTTATGCAGGTTTACATTTTCACACACCAAAATTAAAAATAAATTAATAACCAGCAATTTTGACAATTATGGTCAATTAATTTGTCAACCTAACTTTTGGCATATATACTTTCTGTTTAAAAACAAAAACTGTCTATTAAAATACAGATTAGCAAACAACTATGAAGTTCTCATACTTTTCATATGAAAAGGAAACGAGATAAAATGCATATATGTTGTCACTATGATATTATCTAAACATTTATACTTACCCCTCTTCAAAAAAATCTCTATTATTTCTCAATAAGGAATCAAGTATTTATTGTGTACTTTAATTGAAATTATTTGTAACATATTTTCTTTTTAATACAAATGAAATATAAGGAAATGCATATAGGACAGCATTGAAATGAAAGCACTTGAAACAAATATGACATTGAGATATGTATCTTAATAATACAATTTAATAGAAATGTCAAAAATCCAGTAGAAAAACTCAATAAAGGTCACAGAGATCATTAACATAAGCAAGTATAGCTTGCTTAAAAACATATTGAAACTAGTCAATTTAGTAATCAAAGAATTATAGATTAAAACTGGAAAATGTTATTTCTGAACTATTGAATGCCAATAATGTGATTTAAATGTTTTGAGGATATGGTGGAACTAGCTGTCTCATACACTACTGCTGCAAATATAAATTAGTAAAACCCTTTAGAAATTGATTTGGCAATATTGATAACCACTTCAAATGTGTATAACCTTTGGTGTGGTGTTTCCACTTCTAAGCTTGCATCCTAACAAAATAATCCAAAAGATGGAAAAGGCTTTTTACATTAAAATGAGACTGCTCCTGTAATCCCAGCACTTTGGGAGGCCAAGGCAGGAGGATCATGAGATCAAGAGATCGAGACCATCCTGGCCAACATGGTGAAACCCCGTCTCTACTAAAAATACAAAAAAATTAGCTGGGCATGGTGGTGCACACCTGTAGTCCCAGCTACTCGGGAGGCTGAGGCAGGAGAATTGCATTAACCTGGGAGGCAGAGGTCGCAGTGAGCCAAGGTTGCGCCACTGCACTCCAGCCTGGCACCTGGTGACAGAGTCAGACTCTGTCTCAAAAAAAAAAAAAAAGATACTACCATTATTGTTTAAAATAATATAAAATTGGAATGAAATAAATACAAAATAATAGGAAAATAAATATATTATAATACAACCATCCTATTACATTACCAACATTGGTAATGCCTATAAATAGTAGGAAGTAACCTAGAAGGATGATTACCCAGAAAGGTTTAATGCAAAAATCAAAATATGAAAATGTACATTTGCTTTCATTACCATGAAATTCATAAAATATATGTGGAGAAATGACACAACATATAAAGTAAAAACATTAGATTACCAAGTAGTTTGTATAGTGATTTTAATTTATATAATTTATATTATATTTTACATGTTTATTATTTATTATTTGAGCTTTTATTTTTCAACTTTACTACAATGAGTTGACATTATTTTGAAATAAAAAACATAACTATTTTTATATATGAATAGGAAAAAAAATAGAAGAAAAAAATCTCAAAAACACCAGTAGTTACTTTAGGATGGTGAGATTATATATTAATTCTTTAGATTTTTTAAATATAAATCAATTCACAGCAATGATGCTGAATCCCAACAACAGATACAGTCCCTCTGAAGCCCAGCAATCTCCTGAGAGAATCCGAGGGCCCCTCCAGCTCTGGCTCACCCAAGCCAGTGCAGACCCCACATTTGTTTAATGTTCCACTGTAACCCTCTTGAAATTTTTAACATTTTTTTAAATGAGAGATGTTGCATGTCACTTGAAACTGGATGCCACACATTACATAGCTGATCCTGATTCTACATGTTTGAAAATATTTAGAGACACAGAAGAAAATTTCAAAGGCCCAAATTTAACTCCTAGATATGAAAACTATAGTGTGTGGGATTAAAAAATACATCGAATAGAAATAATAGTAGATTTGAAATTGTAGAAGAAAAGATTAGAGAAGTTGAAGATACAGCAATGAAACAATCCAAAATGAAACACAGAAAATAGAATTTATAAAATGAAAAGAGCATGAATGAGCTGTGAGGCAATCACAGTAAGCCTGATATATGCACAATTTAAGTGCTCAAAGGAGAAGACATAAAAAATATTTCAAGAACTAATGGTAGAAAATGTTACAAATTTGATAATAAATCCGCAGATCCAAAAAGGCCAGCAAATTTCAAGCACGAGAAATATAAGAAAAACTATTATAAAGTTAATTATGATCTAATTGCTCAAAACCAGTTAACAGTGAAAAAATCATATATGAGCAACCAAGAAAAAGGGCACATTACACACAGAGAAACGGATAAAAACAACAGATTTCTCATCAGAAACCATATTAGCAAGAAGATAGTGAAGCAGCATCTTTAAAGTACTGAAAGAGAAAAGCTATTAGCTTAAGATTCCATACCTAGTGAGAATATCTTTCAAAAGGTAAGGTAAAAGCTGGGTATGGTGGCTTACACTTGTAATCCCAGCACTTCGGGAGACTCACCTCCCAAAATTACTTGACCTGAGAAATTTGAGAGCAGCCTGGGCAAGATAGTGAGCCCATCTCTACAAAAAAAAAGAAAGAAATTAATCAGCCAGGACATGGTGGTGCATGTAGTCCCACCTACTCAGGAAGCTGAGGTGGGAGGATTGCTTGAACCCAGGAGGTTGAGGCTGCAGTGAGCCATTATCACACCACTGAACTCCAGCCTGAGTGACAGAGCATGACCCTGTCTCAAAAAACAATAATAATAAAATAATAATAAGGTAAAATAGAAGACCTTTTTAGTCTTTGTAAAACTGAAAAATTTCACCACCAATAAATCCACATTACAAGCAATATTAAAGTAAGTACTTCAGGAAGAAAAAAATAAAATGATACCAAATGGAAATATAGGTTTATACAAAGTAATGAAGAGCAGCAGAAATACCAACTACATGGGTAAATATATAAGATTTTACTCTTATGATTCAAATCCCTTTTCAAAGATAATTTCTTATTTAAACTAAAACAGTGACAACGTAAAATAAGGTTCATAACATTTGCAGGAGTAAAATGTGTGACAACAGTAGCATACAGATTGAAAAGGGAAAAATGAAAGTATACTATTGTCAGATTCTTATACTATCTGAAAAATAGCATAATATCACTTGAAGGTTAACTGTGATAAATACAAGACGTATAGTATATACACCAGAGCAAACATGAAAATAACAAAGCAAAGAATGATCACTAATAAGCCAACAAAGGAGAAAAACTGAACAAAATGAACTAAATATAAAAATATTCTTTTAATCCAAAAGAAGGCAGTCAAAAAGGGAAATGGGAACAAAGAACACATGGGACAAATAGAAAACGAACACAAAGAAATGGGTTTAAACTTAACCATATCAATAATTACAGTAAATGTAAAAAGTCTGCATCCCAATTAAAAGCAGAGATTTCAAATTAGATTTTAAAACAGTAAAACCGAACTATGTGCTACCTGAAAGAAACAAACTTCAAATATAAAGACACAAATTGGTTAAAAGTAAAACCAGGGAGATTTGGCAAGATGGACAACTAGATGCAGCCAGGTGGAACAGCTGCTACCGAGGGAACAGGACGACTGGTGAACTCCTAACAGATCTTCAGAGGGACGGTAGGAGTGGATGGAAGAAACACACAGAAGCTGAGCAGAAGGGGGAGCCCTGCATGGGACTACTGTGTAATGGGACTCATTCTTGGCCCCCAGTGACTCCAGGAGAATGGGTGAGTTGAACTGGCAAGGAGCAACCCACTCTCACCACAGGCCTCCGGAATCCTGGCAGGAGGAGACCCCTTGACTATTACAGACACTTGAGCTAGCAGGGAGAGCTTCTCAGAGAAGTGGTGGGGGCAGCATGTCAACCAATGTAGAGCCCAGAGGCTTTGGTGCAGGAGCTTTGTAGCAGAGTATGACCAGGGACACCCATTCCCCAAGGCTCGACTTGCTCCATAGGAGACTTTAGCCCCAGGGGAACTGTCCAATCTGAACTCTGTAGAGTGGTCTTGCCTATCAGACAGGGCCAGTCCGACCTGAGCACTCCTTTGTCTGCTGGCCTCTTCCAAGGGCCTAGCCTGACCACACCTGCTTGCAGTGCAGCATCTAGTGCCATGGGAGTCCACATCATAGCTCCTGTGCTGGCATAGAGCTCCAGCAGGGGTTGGCTCCTGTGGCCACACATCAGCCTATCCACTCTCTCCCACACTACAGCTGCCCTGGGTCCACAACCACTTCTCACATTGCATTGCTGGGCTGTGTGTGCACAGGTGGATTTTGCCTTCCCTGCCCCACCAGTGCATATGTACATGTGCACCCTACCCTGCCTCTGCTTCCAGTGGGAGTGCTTCCCATGCCCCCTTGCCTGCTATACCACCATTCCAGTCATAGCCTTGGTGGACACAGAGCCTGCCAGCCTCACCCCCACAAGCACCCCACCCCAGAGCCAGCACTGCCACCAGAGTGAAACTAGGCATGAAGAACAGCAGACCCTCCCCTATATTTCTTTCTAAATCAAAGAAAGAATGCTAAATGCAGCTAGAGAGAAAGGTACACACAGACCTGCCCCTACCAGTTCCCCTCCCCTGTGCTAGCACCACCACCAGCGTAACCACACCACAGTCACCAAAGAGGGCCCCCAACCACCCCAGGCCCTGTTGCATCCACTGCTGCTGTGAATGCCTGCACAGAGGCAGGCACCCTAGCACCCTGCTGCAGCCTACGAGTGTGTGCCCCACTGCACTGCCACTGCCACTGCTGCTAGCACATGCAAACAAGGATAGATACTGTTGCCACCACCCTATAATACACTTTGGCTGCCACCAAAGTGTTACGACTAGCAGTCTGAGAGCATCTTATCCCCCCACGACTGTGGATTCCTAACCTCAAGGAGGCAGAGAACAAAGTCAAGGCCAGATATAAGTCACCCAGAGTTAGAGCATGCAGTCCAGGAGTTGGGAGCTAAGCATTGGGCCTCTAAAATCTTACTGATGAAGCCAATCAACTGAACCCACCTTATACCACAATCAACCTCAAGGTCATCAAATAAGATAAGAGGATAAAAACCCATCCTTTGGGAAAGCAACTTCAAAGAATGAAGGAACACTAGCCCACAAATGGTCATTTGGAGGAAAGAAGGCAGTCTGGTTTTTCTGAGTTGTCAGTTCTTGCACTGATCCTTTCTCATCTTTGTACCTCTCTAGCAGTATGGTCATCTGGAGGAAAGATGAACTGGGCTGAGGTGGCTAAAATGACAGAAACAGAATTCAGTATATGGATAGAAACGAAGATCATTAAGATGTAGGAGTACATTAAAACCCAATTCAGGAAAGATAAGAATCACAATAAAATGGTACAAACTCTGACAGACAAAATAGCCAATATAGGAAATAATGTAACTAACCTGCTAGAACTGAAAAACACAGTACAAGAATTTCACAATGCAATCCCAAGTATTAATAGCAAAATAGATAAAGCTGAATAAAGAATCTCATAGCTTGAAGAGTTGCTTTAAAAAATAAGATAGTCAGACAAAAATAGAGAAAAAAAGAATGAAAAGAAATAAACAAATCTACGAGAAATATGGGATTATGTAAAAAGACCGCATCTGTGACTCATTGGTGTCCCTGAAAGATATGGTAGAATGGAAGCAACTTGGAGAACATATTTCAATATATTATCTATAAAAACTTCCCCAACCTAGCTAGAGAGGCCAATATTCAAATTTGGGCAATCCAGAGAATCCCAGGAAGATATATCACAACAAGATCATCCCCAAGACATAATCATCAGATTCTCCAAGGCCTAAATGAAAGAAAGAATGCTAAATACAGCTACAGAGAAAGGTCAGGTCATCTACAAAAGGAAGTCCATCGGACTAACAGCGGACCTCTCAGTAGAAACCCACAAGCCAGAAGACATTGGGAACCAATATTCAACATTCTTAAAGAAAAGAAATTCCAAATTTCAACCCACAAATTCTTTTTTTTTTTTCTTTTTTTTTTGAGACAGCATCTCATTCTGTCACCCAGGCTGGAGTACAGTGGCACAATCACAGCTCACTGCAGTCTCAACCTTCCAGCCTCAAGTTATTCTTCCACATCAGCCTCCTAAGTAGCTGGGGTTTGCAACACTGCATCAGCTAGTTTTTCATGTTTTTTTGTAGAGCTAGGGTTTCTCCATGTTGTCCAGGCTGGTCTCAAACTCCTGGGCTCAAGTGATCTGTCCACCTCAGCCTCCCAAAACCTGGGATTTCATATCTGGTCAAAGTAAGCTTTATAATTGGAGGAGAAATAAGATCCTTTTCGGACAAGCAAATACTGAGGAAATTCATTACACCAGGCCTGCCTTACAAGAGCTCCTGAAGGAAGCACTAAATATGGAAAGGAAAAACTATTACCAGCCATTACAAAAACACTGACGTACACAGACCAGTGACACTATGAAACAACCACATAAACAAGTCTGCAAAATAGCCAGCTAACATCATGATGACAGGATCAAATTCACAAATAACAATATTAACCTTAAATGTCACTGGGCTAAATGCCCCAATGAAAAGACACAGAATGGCAAGCTGTATAAAGAGTCAAGACCCTTCAGTATGCTATCTTCAAGAGACCCATCTCATTTGCAAAGACACATATAGGCTCAAAATAAAGGCATGGAGGAAAAGTTACCAAGCAAATGGAAAACAGAAGAAAGCACGGGTTGCAATTCTAGTTTCCAAAAAAAAAAAAAAAAGACTTTAAACCAACAAAGATGAAAAAAAAATGGCATTACATAATGGTAAAGGGTCCCATTTAACAAGAAGAGCTAACTATCCTAAATATATATGCACTCAATACAGGAGCACCCAGGTTCATAAAGCAAGTTCTTAGAGACCTACAAAGAGACAGACTCTCACACAATAGAAGTGGGAGACTTTAACACCCCAGTGACAGTATTAGACAGATCATTGAGACAGAAAACTAACAAAGATATTCAGGACCTAAACTCAGCTCTGGATCAAGTGGACCTGATAGATATCTACAGAACCTTCCACTCAAAAATAACAGAATATACATACTTCTCATATACACATTGCACTTAAAAATTGATCACATAATTTAAAGTAAAACACTCCTCAGCAAATGCAAAATAACTGAAATCATAACAAGCAGTCTCTCAGCTCACAGCACAATCAAATTAGAATACAAGATTAAGAAACACTCAAAACCTCACAACTACATGGAATTAACAACCTGCTCTTGACTGGCTCCTGTGTAAATAATGAAATTAAGGCAGAAATCAGGAAGTTCTTTGAAACTAATGAGAACAAAAAGACAACATACTAGAATCTCTGGGCTGCAACTAAAGCCGTGTTAAGAGGGAAATTTACAGCACTAACTGCCCACAACCAAAAGTTAGAAAGATCTCAAATTGACAACCTAACATCACAACTAAAAGAACTAGAGAACCAAGAGCAAACGAACCCCAAAGCTAGCAGAAGACAAGAAATAAGTAAGATCAGAATGGAACTGAAGGAGATAGAGACATGAAAAAAAACCATCAAAAATTCAACAAATCCAGGAGCTGGTTTTTTGAAAACGTTAACAAAATGGATAGACCACTAGCTAGACTAACAAAAAAGAAAAGAGAGAAGAATCAAATAGGCACAATCAAAAATGATAAATGACATCAATAAAGAGGCAGAAATTATTTCTTAAGAAAAAGAACCAAATAGAATTTCCAGAATTGAAAAGTACAATAAGAATAATGAAAAATTCACCAGAGAAGCTCAACAGCTGATTTAAACAGGCAGAAGAATCAGTGAATTGAAGCTAGGATAATTGATACTATCCAATCTAAAGAACAACAGAAAAAAAATTAAGAAAAATGAACAGAGCTTTAGAGCCCAGTAGGCCAAAAAAAGTAGAAACAACCCAAACACATACCAAGTGATGAATGGATAAACAAAATATAGTATATCCATACAATGAAATATTATTCAGTCATAAAAAGAAATGATATACAGACATATGCTAAAGTATGGATAAACCTTGAAAATATTATGCTAAGTTAAAGAATACAGGCAGAAAAATGTCACATAGTATATGATTCCATTTATATGAACTCTCCAGAATAGGTATATCCGTAAAGACAGAAAATAGATTAGTGGTCTGCAAAAATTGGAAGGGAAGGAGGAATGGAAACTGACTGATAATGGATGTGGGGTGTCTTTTGGGGGTAATAAAAATGTTCAGCAAGTAGACAGTGCTGATTGTGGTACAACTTAGTGTGTATATTAAAATCTGATTTGAACACTTTAAAAAGGTAAATTGTATAGTCTGCAAGTTATATCTCAGTAAAAACATTGAATGAAAATGAAGAAATACGTAAATAGTTCTGTTGAATTGAATTTGTAGTTTAAAATCTTCCCAAAAAGATGAGTTGAATGTGAATTCCATGAAACATTTAAGGAGAAAGTATAAGCAAACACTTCCAGAATATTGTTAAAGAAGGAATGTTTTCCAATTCATTCTGTAAGACCAACATTACCTTGTTATCAAAACCACAAAGACATTACCAAAAAACAAAACTACAGAACCAACATCCCTCACGAACTGAGACGCAAAATTCTATGCAAATTCAGCAAATTTAATCCAACAACATAATAAGAATAATACATCATAATGGAGTTTATTATAAGAATGCACAGTTGGTTATCCTTAAAATTTAAACAATAAATTTAGCATATTAACTAATTAAACATGGCTATGTATGTGTGTATATGTATTTACATATAAAGCATCTATTCTTGATTATTTTAAAACTATTGGAAAACTAGAAATAAAAGTACACTTCCTCAACCTGATAAGAGCAGCCACAAAAAACTTACAGCTTATATTATATTTAATGGTAAAATGCTGACTGTTTAGTCCCTAATGCAGGAATAACAAAAGACATTTTCTCTCACCACTTCTATTCAATATTGTACTCAAGGTTTTGGCTAGTGCAGTAAGACCAAAAAGAAAAAAAAAGGACAGAAAGGAGAGAGGAAGGGCGAGAAGGCATCTAAATTAAAAAGAAAAAAGTACAACTGTTTGTACTTGTATATACTATGCTTGTCTATGTAAAATGGCATCTCCAAAAAGTGATTACTACTAATAAATGAATTTAGCAAGGTTGTAGGATCACAAGTTCAATATAGGAAAATCAATTTTCTTTATATATACAGGTTTATCTTGTTTCATTGTACTTTATTTCACTCACAGATAATGTGTTTTTTACAAAATGAAGGTTTGTGGCAACCCTGCATTCAGCAAGTCTGTCAGCACCTTTTAAGAGCATGTGTTCACTTCATATCTCTGTGTCAACATTTTTTAGCAATAAAGTATTTTAAACTTAAACTATGTACACTGTTTTTAAACATAATGCTATTGCACACTTTATTGCAGTATTTATAGTCAATGCTATTGACTTGCTTTGTTGCAATATTGCCTTTATTGTGATGGTATAGAACTGAACCTACAACATCTCCAAGGTTTGTCTGTATTAGCAAAATAAATAATTGAGAAATTCAAACTAAAAAATACCACCATTTACAAAGCCATCAAAATATGAAATATTAAAGGATGAAACTGACAAAAGCTGTGCAAAACCTGTTCACTGAAAAGTACAAATATTGCTCAGAGACATTAGAAAAGGCCTAAATGAAGAATTAACTCATATTCAAGGGCTAAATCTTAACAATACTCAATACTGTTGTCAATTTTTCCCAAATTGATCTGTAGATTTACCACAATCTTAATCAAAATCTCAGCAACTCTTTTTGCAGAAATTGACAAGCTCAATCTAAAATGCATATGGAAATGCAAAATACACAGAATTTATGCAAATTACATGCAAAATATATAGAATACATGTTTTAGCTAAACAACTTTGAAAAAGAACAATATTGGAGAACTAATCTGACCAATTTCAAGACTCACTACAACAATAGCCAAAATAGTGTAAAGATAGACAAATAGGCCAATGAAATAAAATCTAGAGTATAGAAATAAAACTATGCCTATGTGAATAATTGATTTTTTACAAAAAATGCAAGAGCAGTACAGTGATAAAAGGATAGTCCTTTCAACAAATGGTAATAGAACAATTGGATATCTGCATGGAAAAAATAAACTTTAATCCATAGTTATTCATACCTCACAACATGTAGGCGCTTAACTCTCTCACAGATTATAGACCTAAATACAAAACCTTAAACTGTAAAATTTCTACTAAAAATAAAAAATAGGAGAAAAAATTGTCTGACCTTAGTCTAGGTATTTTTTAAATAAAACACCAAAAGCTTGATCCATAAACAAAAAAAATGACAAGCTGGACTTTGAAAACTTCAAAAAATGTTGTCAAGAGAATAAAAAGAAAAGCCACAAACTCAGAGAATATGTTTGGAAATATATATATCTAATGAATTGTTTATATTCAGAATAAAAAACTCTTCAACCTTAAGAATATAAACAACAGAATTTTAAAATGGGCAAAAGATTTGAACACTTCACCAAAGAAAAACATATAGATAGCAAGTAAGCTCATGTTTAACAAATTAGAAATCAAGGAAATTCCAGTTAAAATCACATAAGGTATCACTACATACCTATTAGAACAGCTAAAATTAAAAAGACCATGCCAAATGTTGGAAAGAATGGAAATTTTCATATGCTGCTGTATGTATTTTCATACACAAGAATGTAAAATGGCACAACCACTTTGGAAAACAGTTTCTTTAAAAGCTAAACACCACCTTCCATATGATCCAGAAATTTTACTTCTAGGTTATTTACCTAAAAGGAATATATACAAAGACATGCACATGAATATTTGTAGGAGTTGTATTTGTAATAGACCAAAGCTGGAAACAATCCAAATGTCTATCAACAGGTAAATGGATAAACAAATTGTTATATATCTACAAAACAAAATACTACTCAGCAATAAAAAGAATGACCTTTTGATACATACAGTGAAGAAGATAAACTGTAATATGATTATGCTGAGTGAAAGAAGCCAGAAAAGGAGTACTGTATGATTCCATTTATATAAGTTCCAGAGAACCATATACTCACAAATATCTATACTGACAAAAAGTAATGAGTGGTTGCCAAAGCATGGAGCTTGGTCAGGGAACGGCAAAGGAGAGGGATAACAAGCAGCATGAGGAAACTGTTTGGGGTGATGCACATATTAATTAGCATGATCATAATGATGTTTCACAGGTTTACACACAGGTCAAAATTTATCAACTTGTACAGTTAATATATGCAGTTAATTTTATGCCAGTTACACCTCAATAAAGTTATGAAACATATATTTAGCTAATATCTTAAGGAGCATTCTGTACTTAGGTCAAGGTCCATCTCACTGTTGGCAGATATAAATCCATATTTTAAACTGTTCTTTATAATTATGTATTTTTATAAGCTTCTTAGGAGTTTTATTATTATGAAAATATTATGAAGTTTATTAGCATAATTTTTATATTATAATGAGTCTGGCAAAGAACTTCAAGTATGAGTGGGAGAAACATCATTTCCTCTATTAGACCACTTGGGCTATGGTCTGTACCACATGTATTTTTCAGGGCTCCAGAATGAAGGGGCAGCAGCTACCTACCCAAAGGAAGCTCTTCTCAGCACAACAGTAAAGACACACAAGGGCATTTCAAACCCTTTTTTTGTGTGTCATATCAGCCAACATCTCATTGGCCAAAGCCAGTCATGCTGAGTCCAAAGTCAAGAGATGGGGAAGGACATTTCTCCCATGACACTGGTGGACATGGAGTGGACATTTTTGAATGATTGTAATAGTTATCCACCAAAGTCCATCCTCTTTTTTATGTGTTTTATGCCCTTCCCACATACAAAATACATTCTTCCACATCCAAGACCTTCAAAGATTTCATCAATATTACAACATCAGGCTCAAAAATCAAGATTTACATCATCAACTCAGATCCAGTGGCAGTTTCTGTTGCTCTGATGATCTATGAATAACAAAGACAAGTTTTCTTTTTCACACACTCAATATACAATAGAGGAACTACGTACCACATAAATCCTCCCATTTTGAAACAGGAAGAATAGAAAGCACATGCCAGTCACTAGACAATAAAAATTCTGACATCCCACTTGGCAAATGTCAGGTTTACTTATCTTGAAGATTGAGAATATTTTTTGATTAGACTCTATTCTGCCTCTGAGTGGCTCCTTAGTCCTTTGTTTTCTATGGCACTTGATTCTGAACTTCAGACAAAAAGCCTCTTTCTAACCTTTGTCAATTGGCCTCAGTCACTATCATATCATTCTGCTATATTTTCTTCATAGTACTTGTCACTAGCAGATATTTCTTATATGTTTCTTTCTCCTTAACTATCTCCTTCCACTAATATCTGTAAAAGGAAAAGCCATGTCTATCTTATCTACTCCTGTATCCTAGCAGTTATATCAATAACCAACATCCTCTTGATTAAATAAATAAATGATAAACAAAAGACTCTGGCATATATATACACACACACATACACAGTTGAAGGTAATCAGCATATAGGTACTAACTAAAGTAATTAGCATGAGTAAGAGTTCTCCAAAAAAGGTATAAAACTGAGACCAAATCCTAGAATAAAGCCCTGGGAAATACCAACATTTATTCCCAGGTGCAGGAACTAAAAGGAGAACCAGAGGAGGAACTTGTAAAAAAATAAGAATGGTCAAAAAGAAACACTGGAAATTTGTGTTCCAGAAACTAAAGAGAGTTTTAAGAATCAAAGGATAATCTAAATGTCAAATGCTGTGGAATACTCAAATAGGATAGAGCAAGAGCAGACACCAATGGACCTGGAAATCAGGTAGATACTGAAAGAGTTCAGTGGGTGATGGTGCAAAAGTCAAAATGGTATGGTCCAGGGAGAGAATGAAGGTGATAAAATGGACATCAAGGATACTCTTCAAAGTCATGTGCCTCTTAACAATGTTTCAGTCAATGACAGACCACATACATGATGGTGGTCTCATAAGACTATAACACTGTATCTTTACCATACCTTTTCTACATTCAGAAATGTTTAGATACACAAATACTTACCACTGGGCTACCATTGCTTACAGTATTCAGTAGACTAACATGCTGTACAGGTTTGCAGCCTAGCAGCAATAGGCTAAACCATATAGCCTAGGTGTATAATAGGCTACATCATCTGCATTTGTGTTAGTTACACTCTATGATAATCACGCAATGATGAAATAATCTAATGATGAATTTTTCAGAATGTATCCCCCTCATTAAGCGATGGATGACTGTATTCAGATGCTGAATGTAGGCTCAGGTCTGGTTGGAAAGCAGTCAAAATATTTGAGAGCCTGAGTAGTAGTTTAGATGAGTAGTAAAGAGAGATCTTTGGCAAGTAAAAAGGAATGGAAAAAAATCCAAGAATTGGCCAAAGCAGTATTCTAGTCATTTTGGGGAAGGAAACATCAAAACTAGATTTATAGTTGTTTTCAGTGTTATTGTTGTCCTACACGATTTCAAGTTATTAATTTTCTCCT
This sequence comes from Cacajao melanocephalus, assembly GCA_963573385.1. NCBI lineage: Eukaryota > Metazoa > Chordata > Mammalia > Primates > Pitheciidae > Cacajao > Cacajao melanocephalus. Next base: position 14,611 of record CAUYLG010009936.1, read on the forward strand.
GTAAGACATACACAGTAAAAAGCAATCAGGATCTCACAATGACAGTCACAAACTTTTGATGAACTCAGGTATTGTCAATTGAGAAACACAAAGTAGCCTAATTAACTACTCTTTTGACTCATTGTGGGCTGTTGTGAGGGTCCAGAGAGACAATGTGTATGAAAGTATGTTGCCAGCTACAAAGGAAATACAAATAGAAGGTGTTATTAAGGCTCTATTTGGCTCAGTGATTAGTTCAGAGAATTAGAAACCTGGGTCCACGCCATCTTTACTGAGCAAACAGTTGCTTGGCTGCCAGAGGCCTGGCATATAGAGTAGGCAGAAAGAGCACTACATTTCTTGTTGTCAGTGCCCTAAAAGCAAGTCATGGTTTCTAGTGAAGATCACAAGACAGCAGTGCCTGCCAGGCCTGTCTCCTTTGCTGCCTCTCTTCAGATTTGGAGAGAGTTGCTTTATTAGCTGTGAGTCAGAGTAAGGCAATCAGAAAAAAACAGTCAAGGGAAAATTCATCTGTCAGTTACTTCCATCAGTTTTTCTGAGCACCAGTTATATAGGTAAGGCCTTGGTCTAGGCACATTTTTATGATGGTAAGAATATGAAAGTTGGTCAGGTCAAAGAGATGTGAGTTCAAATTGTTCGCACTGCTAACCAACTATACATACAATATTCAGCAAACCACTTCATCTCTCCATTCCTGATTCTTTACCTATAAAATGGGGATGATAATATCACATAAAGCTGTTATCAGAATTAAATAAGATGATGCATACAACTCCCAGCAGAGAGCAGCTCACAGCAGGTCCTCAGTGGCTTCATTCCTTACTAGGCAATGTGGAAGATGACAGCAGGGAACATGATAAGAGTATGATAATGTCTGTGGACACAACTGAGAAAGGATGTGATGGGGCCCGAACAGATATAAAGATCAAGTTCTATGCAAGTTCACAGGAAGGCAAAATTACACCATACCCACAGTGAAAGAAACAGCATTCAACATAGTTGTTAAGGGGAAGAAACAGACTTGAAAGATGAAAATGTCTTTCTCACAAAGAGAATTCAAACTTTTACAATAACATGCTCCTCATGACCATGATGCTAGAGGGCAAGTTTGTGGAAGTAGGCAGGTTTGTGGAAGCAAAGGCAACTGAGATTAGGAACATAGAAGGTAGTGTAGGTCTTTTCATGATATCCCTGGGAGAACAGTACCCCAATGTTGTAGCAAAGTTAATTATGAAATAAATGCAATTTCAGCCTTATATTTAACAGTTTCTCTTTTATGCATGTATTAATGGCAGCAGAAATATTTGGAAAAGTATAAAATCACTATACTTGATTATTTGAATCAAAGTCAAAATGAAAACTACCATGAATGTTAGCATGTTTTTCATATTCTATGTGGAATTGGATGTATCGTGCTCCAATGGAATTCTGAAATGAGGTCAACTTCTGGCAGGTCACACGACTAACTCTATTAAGCCACTGTTCTGTGATCAGCTCCATATGCGTCACCCTTCTGCTGGGTAATTTTGTGCTCAGTCCAAAGATGTTATGAAAAATAGTAAAATTTTGGTATATTGTCAAAGGTCACACAGCATTATAAAAATCAGGATACAAATATATAATTGGTTCAAAATCTGAGAACAAAATATCACCTCACTTAGAGTTTAACATAAAATTGTTTTAGTTCTCCCAGTGAAGATTACTTAGGGAAAAGAAATATTTATCCTTGCAGTGCATGAGCCCTAATTGTACCTTGGATCAGGAAAAATAAAAAGAGCTATAAAACGTATTTTGGAGCCAACTGGGGAAATTGAAATATGAAATAGATTGAAATTATGTTCATTTCTTAAGGATAATTTTTAGGTTCTTCAGGAGAATTTTCTTATTCTGAGAAGATCAAATGTCATGATGTCTACAACTTACTTTTCAATGGTTCAGCAAAAAGTTATATGTAAATGTTTATTTTATACATAACAGAGATAGATAAAATGAGAGTGCTCAAATGTGGCAAAATGTTAGCAATTGTTACATTTAGGTGAATACAGGTGTTCATTCTGCTATTCTTTATATTTGATATTCTTTAAAATTAGAAATTGGGAAAATAAAAATATTATATCCTTTTTTAAATCTTACTTTACCTCAAAATAGAATGGCAAGATTACAAGAACTGTCCTGTTTAAACGACAAATAGAAGGGATTCATGAAAATACATTGCAGTTTTCTAGATATGCCCAGTGAAAAAACTCTGAGGTTTGAAATTTTTAATGTTTGCCTTCCCTATGCTACATTGGTGTCACACTGCTATTCACATATTCTTTGATGCAGTTTGATACTAAATCCCAAGTTTAATACAAACATCTATCTCTGTACCTCTTGCACCACTTTTTGTATTGATATTTTAATTTTAGTTTTGCTATGATACCACCATATGCTACCGTATACTAAACACATTAACCCAACAGAAATCAATTTTTCTAAGGGAAACTAATATTACCCACATATAGATGTTCTTCAATAAAGAGCCAAATTCACTGTCCTCTAAGTAACAAATTAGGATTAGATCAACCCATGAAACAAAAGACTTTACACAACCAAATGTGCAGGGGAAAGAGGGAGAGAGATGATTCAAAATGTTCAACACTGAACACCTTTGTTATGCCACAATGCAGTTGCAGCTGTATAGCCATGCAAGAGCCAGTGTGTAGATAAAGATGCATTAGTGCATGCAAATATTCCCCAAGGTATGTATTCCTTCTCTACACAGTAATCAATGCTGCTAGTAAACAGAACATACAGATGTTATTTTCTTTGTATATACAGCTTTGCCCATAAAATTATATGTCAAGTTACTCCCATTTATCTAAGAACACAGGGATATTTCTGAATTCTCTTTACTATAGAAAATGAATTTCAATTAAGGGAATTATATTAGCATAAAATAATCTCTTGGTGTGAGCATATAAAGGTCAAAAAAAGTAATGTTTCATGATAGTATTTCAAAATTCTCTACATTTACACTGAAATGTGTAAATGTAAACATTTGTGTAATGCTTTCATAAATTATCAGGCTATGTACAAGGAATTTGAATCTTGTTTAAAATTGTGAGCAAATGTGTCATACGTTGTGTTTAAGATACAAATCACTGAAAACAAAGCAACAACGTGATCTACCATAAATTAATGTTCACAAACTTTTATTAAATTACCAGATAACTCTCACAGATGAGAGCAGATGCATGAAGTACACAAAAATGTTATGCTATTTCTACAACTCTGTTCAGAAAAATAACTCAATCTAGATAGGAATCCTTCCCAGGGCTCCTGGAAATGAAAATTATGACTGGTACCCTGATTGCCTGGTGTTTTCATATGTGAATATACATCAAATTCACTCACTCAGGACTTCCTTTGCCTAAAAAATGTTAATGCCTTAACAGTACATGCTTAATAGTTCAGTAATATTTGATTCAGTCCAAAAAATTTATAATGATAAGTGCCCCAAAATGACATGATCTGCAATTAGGAATTTGTGAATTCCCTTTCATGAGCAGTGTTCAAGCAAAGACCAGACAACCTCTTACTTGTAGGTTGTTGTGGGAATATAAACACCAGATGGGGGATTGGATCAGGCTCTTCAAAATTCTGAAAATACATTGTCCTATGATTCCTATAGATTTAAATATATAAAAAGTTGGATTTTTGTTGTTTTGAAAATCTAGATATTTTCCATTTTTAGGAAATGCAAAAGTAACCTTAGTGTGTGTGTGTGTGTGTGTGTGTGTGTGTGTGTGTGTGTGTTTTCTGGAAAGAGGATAAATCTCAAAATGGTCATCTCTTGTAAGACCTTGATAATAATAGTTCATATTTGGAGAATAAACATGACATTTCCTTATTTTACAATGATCACATATAATGATGTTGTTAGAAATACAAATATACATTGATACACTGTGAAGGCTAACTTCTGACCTTCAGACATTGACCTAAGTAGATTTACAGGTGAATGAAATAAATGATTGGCTATCACAAAAGGAGCAAGTGAAGGCTCCTCTACTGCTTTTGGAAAGTGATCATTAGTGCACCAATGTAATACAAACAAGAAAGCTGAAATGGATATATTATGTTTTCTTACAAATATTTTAAGTCAATTTCTGATATACCATTTTAATAGTTATTTCCAAAGTTGTTTTGCTTGATTACTGTTAGCATAGTCCATATAATGTTAATGTTTCTATAATCCCACAAATAACTCTCATTTTCCAAATTCAAGGCTTCACAAAAAAAGTAAGTCATGGTAGATATTCCAAGAATATATGCTTCTATACTAGAAGAAACACATGTTGATGTAAAGTAAAAAGTATGATCATCCTGGATTCTGACTCCAAAGATCTCAGTTGCTTGAAAATAACTATGGTCCAATTTTTGCCTTTCATCTTATTTACCTACAACCAGGGAAAATAAAAACTACTCAGCCCACATATGTTACTGGCCCACAAGACAATGATTTAACTGACCATCAAGAGATTTAATTCTGTTCCACCTGGACTTTGAATGCTCACCACTTCTCCAGCAATTTCTCCCCACGTGAACAATAATCTGGGGATTTTAACATTTTATTTAATAATTTGTTAGTTTTATCTCCATCAGACCTTTCTTTCTATTTTTTCCTAAAACAATTTTACACACAAAAGTCAAAACTGCTGTATTCTTTTTAATTTGTCACTTTTTATATCTGATATTCCTATCGAAGGGTTAAAACTGCCTGAGATTTTAAGAAAATATATCAAAAAACTGACTAGTTTGACCTTCTGCACACCTACAGATGGTTTCATTTTTAAATTACCAATTCATTAGTATTTTTACCTCAAAGACAATTTTCATAAAAACTTTTATTGTGATATCTCATATTTTTATTTCAAACTGCTATACTACAGTTCAATACCAAGAATTTCTTTATATATCCTTGTTAATAAATGTCAGAAACAAAAATATGCATTTGTACTTAAACTTCATGAAATGTTTATTCACTTATTTTATGCTAACAAAAATATATTTATTTCATGTCTTTTTCATACTTATTATTTTCCTGTTAAGAATTCTTAATACATAGATATGCTACAGTCTAAAAGCTATACACTTAGGTAATCCTAGACATAAATTATCATACACTAATGGAACTTAAAATCACTTTACTATTTTTTGAATTTTACATGTAAAACCAAGAAGACTACGATAAGATGACAACATTCACATTTAGGTTCAACACACGCAGGCATACAGTATATTCAGACACTGATCTTGTGTTATCTTTAAGTTATTCAATTTCCTATTAACACTATAATAGAATGTTTTCCTCTGGAAGGTAATCAAGAAACTTGCAAGCTGTTATTCAAGGCCAGAACATACTAATAAAAAGTGAAAAATTTATTCACATTCAGATACCAAATTCAATGATCACTGTGTAACAATTAGCATGCTCCTAATACTCTTCCCCAACTCAAGAATTTATATATTGGTTTATAAGATAGAAGACTCAGATGTTTTTATTTCTTGGATAATTGAACACCTATATATACAATCATAATCTCATTATTTTAGCAAATAATATAATTTTAAAACAATTTTAGATTTAAGAACCATATTGTTCAAGTTGCCAATAAGCAAAAGGACATAAATCAAATTAATTTTAAAATTAACATCTGTTATTTTTAATCTATATTTCTCAAGTATCCTATAAGCAATTATTTTTCTGTGTATATTTGTTTGCATATTATTTAAGGACCAGAATACATGAAATTCAAAACTAAGATTATGACCATGAAAAAACTTCTGTCATAGACTATAAAATCTTTGAGATCCTCATAATTAAATTTTTTTTCAAAGATCATAAACATTGAGTTCATAAACAATTTGTAGTTTTTTTTAAAAAACTTACTTTTAAATTTCGGGTATAAAACAACACTAAATTCATTTGTATAAACAAGTTATTGAATCAGCAACAATTTTTCTATTGAAATAAGAGATCATCAATTTTGTGTTTTTTATATAATTGTTTAAAGACACATCAAGAAATGTTTTGAGATAGTTGCATGATTAGAATAAGTTTTTAGTCCTCTAATGTGATTACTTTGAAAAGTAATATTCATCGGGAATCTTTTTCTTGGATATTTTATTGCTTTCCATCTCAAACAAATGCATAACATTTTCTTATATATATATATATATATATATATATATATATATAATACTAAGAAAAGAAACAGATAAACATTCACTAGTGAGTTTGATAACTGTGACATAGTGATTTTCCAAATACTGGAGCTCATTTTTTTATAATAAAGATGAGCTACTTAAGAGATAGGTAGCTAGTCTAGGTATGATTTTTTCAATCTCACCATAATTGACATTTTGAGTTGGATAATTGCTATGAGAATTATCCTGTATATTTTAGGTTATTTCACAGCATCCTTGGCTTCTACCTTCTTGATGCCGGTAGTACCCCCTCAGATGTGACAATCAAAAATATCTCTAGACATTATCAAATGTCCCCTGGTAGGAAGGAAATCACTCCTAATTGAGAGCCACTAGATTAGGTGATTGGAAATTTGTTTCCAACCCCAAGAGCTTACTGATTTACAAAATACAAAAAATACATGTAGAGAATATTGCTATACATTCTAAAGTTCTAAAATTGAATAAGTATAAAGAATGTCATAATTTTTCTCGTTATATTCATCTTCAAAGACAACTTTGTAGTAAGATGATATGGTAAACATATTTAAAATTTGTTGTCATAAGGCATAGCCTAATAACACACTAAAAATATTAAGCTGCACATTAATACACATGCATATACAGATATAAATACAATCACATTTCTACAAATCTGTAAATGTATGCATACTGTTAGCAAAGAATACCTTAAAACAACATGACCATTTAGTACCTATTCAACAACCCTAAAGCTTAAAAATAGCATACACTTCATTATGATTGATATAAATTTTTAAATGACCTCTCATGAGGGAAGACTAGGCAAAACAAATGTGGTGGCCATTTATAGAGAACTCTCCTGTGATTTTTAAACTCACAAATAGTATCTTTTGTTTCTTGCCTCCTCTACAACATCTGAATTTCTCCAGAATTGCTGTCTGTTTTATGTCTACCATCACTGTTAGTCTGTCAGGAACTAGATCTCAACTGATTAAAAAATACATTTGCCAAAATTTAAAATATCTTTCCAGTTACGAACCTTTTCTGAACATTGCATACTTAACACAAAAATCACTTGTGACAAACTAACATTAAAGTGCTATTAAATACCCAACTGCAATAATATTTTGGTGAAATAAAACAATAAAATAAAACCACTACAAATAGTATAGCCCAATATTTTCTTTTGTTCTTTTTCTTCAAATCAACTTACCTCATTTTTGATTTAGCCAATTATATGTCCATAGATTACCTTGCAGGACATTTCTATTGAGCTAAGACCGACCACAAGGCTAAGTTTGGATCTACTGATTTTTGAGAAAATATTACTATGAAAAAACCTTGTATCAAATGAAGAAAAGATTCCCAATGGTTAGAATTTCCAGTATACTAGAGAATAGTGTAAACCATAAAAAGTATAATATTATGGATTGTGACTGTCCCTAAATAAACCTGAAGGCTTGTCATAAAGTTAAAATGATATCTTGGTAAATTGATAAAATTAATATACTATTTTAAGTCACAATTGTTTAACCATAAAGAGGTCTCATGGATGTGCTGCTTTTCTTTTAATTAAATTAAAAAGTCTCCTCTGTAGTTATTGATGTGTGAACATATTTCCATAGAGAATTATCTAAATGAAGAGCAAAGCATTCAAATACAGTCAAATATGATTGTTTAAAGGTACTATACATTCATTCATTAGGAGAGTATTCTAATACAAAATCAAAAGTAAAGCATGCCATGGATAATTATTAGTGGCTCAGTTGTCAGTTAGTCAAATCAACTAAAAGGCCAATTATTCTAAGGATAGCCAGAATGGAAAACTCTTTGTTGGCACTGGGTTTTTTTGAGATAGTTATGGTCCCTTTTTATGGTAATTTAGTTTCCCAGTGAGAACATTTGGGACATAATTTCATATGTTATAAATTATCCCTAAATTTTAAATATTTAACATTTGGAGAGAAATATATTACCTTTAAAAGCCAAGTAAGGTATTAAAAGGAAAAACAGATGATTAAAATTTTAGATTAAGTTAGAATAGTACTTCCTTTTTTCCACTTTCATCACCTGTATAACTCAAGAAACTGTATCAAAGACAAGTAAGTTTTCATTCAATTTAATAATCATAACCACAGTTTATTTCTTAGCATGGAATTGAACTTACTGGTATAAGATATGTTGGATTAATACGTTAAGAATAATAAAAAATTTAAGTGTTTTTAAATTTGAACTAAACCACATATAGAAAGTCTAAGACGGGTATCAGGAGCAGAAAATGCCATGGGTATCTAAAATTGAGTGTCAAAATATGTGTTCAAAGTATATTCATATAGTCTTCCTTCATCTCAGAATTAAAATTGTACAGTGATTCTGGCATATTAAATTCCTTCTCTAGACTCTGCCAGTATTCAGCACCAGGTAATTTAAAACATTAGCTCAGTGAGAAATTGTTCTGGATAGTCATTCTCTTCTTGTTGCTACCCGGGGTCCCGTTCACTGCTCCACCATGGCACTTCTCACCAGGTATACTGATTGCCTTCCAGTCTGTCTCTTCCGTGGACTGTGCTCCCAGGCACCAAGGACTGTAGCTCATATATTGCTCTAGCCCCAGCCCCCAGCTCTTAATAAGTATATTGGATTAAATCAAATAAACACGCAAAAGCACAATATTCAACCATTCTCAAATCCAGCTGTACAATAGAATTACCTGAAGATCTTCAAAAAAATTTATCCCCAAAAAACTTAAATAAGAATCTCTGGAAGTGAGAAGATCTGGGATATGTATTGTTTAAAAATATTCCCAGGCACCAGAAGCTGGGAAGAGGGGGAATAAGGAGTGATTTTTAATGGGTATAGAGCTTCAGTTCTGCAACATGAAAAAGTCCTGGAGATCTGCTTTCCAACTAGATAAACATACTTCATGCTACTGAATAATACAGTTAAAAATACTTGAGATAGTAAACTTAATGATATGTTTTTTGTTTTTTGTTTTGAGATGGAGTCTCTTTCCATCACCTAGGCTGGAATGCAGTGGCACGATCTCGGCTCACTGCAACCTCCACCTCCTGGGTTTAAAGGACTCTCCTGCCTCAGCCTCCTGAGTAGCTGGGATTACAGGCCCAAACCACCACGCCCAGATAATTTTAGTATTTTTAGTAGAGATGAGGTTTCACGATGTTGGTCAGGCTGATCTCGAGCTCCTGATCTCGCGATCTGCTTGCTTCGGCCTCCCAAAGTGTGGAATTACAGGCGTAAGCCACTGTGCCCCTCCATGATATCTATTTTTAACACAATTTTTTTAAAGACTTTTTAAAAATAGTTTCCCAAATTGCATACCAAAAACTACTTGTTCCTTAAAAAAGAAAAAGAAAAGGAGTCCAAGGCTAAATATATTTCAGAAAATCTGTCTTACCCAGAATTAAAATGCTCATTAGAAAATTTAAAACTTTAAGAAATCCCACAATTCAGAAATCTATTTAACTTATTTGTTTCCAAGACTTATTTGACTATATCATTATGAAAGAATGCTTCTCCCTCGAAATGGTTTCTATTCTTGTAAATGAAGTATAGCATAGAGCAATGTCTCTCAACCTTTTAACGTCCACAGCACACTTTTGAGTACTAGAATCCCTACCAGTGAGCTTGAAGGGGAAAAATGACTCAAAGGAGCAGTAAACAAGACAGCAATGATTACAAACCATCACTAATGCAACATAACAATATTTACAGTGTCTAAACATGTATGCATTCACAGTTACTGCATTACATTATTTTATCCCCCTGAAATGCTGTTTTGTGATGGAGCTACATGCTTCTCCAATCTCTCCCTCTCATATGTGCATGAGGCAAAGTTCTCACATTTCCTAGTGAACATTGGCACTGGCCTAACACTAAAACATGTCTCTTATCTTTACTCTCATCATGTTGCATACCATGCAAGATACTGTTTGACGTAGATATGAAAAATGAAAACCTATTTTAATGTTTATATAGACGTTTTTATTCCCTTTGAATACAGAAAGGATGCACATTTTGCAAATTTTATTTGGTCAAGGCATAAATTAGATGAAACTACAGGGCCGAATGATAACATTATAGAATCTGGGCACTGCTAAACTCTGTGGTGTATTTGAGAGGCACATAATTGGGTTTCTTTAATCCAGGCTGCAGCCCATTATATTCTTTCTTTCATAGAGAATTGCATGTCAGAATAGCCACGGAGGGGAAAAAAAAGACATCACGATAACCCTGTTTTTCTCAAACTGTTATTTCGAAACCTACTTGATGTTACAGTCAACTCTGCAGTATGGTTATTTAGTAAAGGTGAAATTATAACATTACAACATTAGAGAGTCCTGACTTCTACTTTCATTTACAACATTACAACATTAAAGAGTCCACTACTTGTACTAGTATCAGGAAAACCAATCTAAAAACATTTAAGTCCCTTGAAATCTGTAACTGCCCTCCCCAACTCCATCATAAGAAATGATAATATTCATAATATTAAATATAGAACATTTATCTTAGGTAATTTTAATGACAAATGATGCTATGAACCCTGATTGAGAATAAAATTTGGCTACAGTTCTCCTTTTTGTGCCACAACTAGATTGATACATGAGTTTTACTCTTTTTACTGGGTTAAAGAGTCAAGCTAGAAAAAAGAAAGAGAGAAAGAAAGAATTTTCATACCCATATGCACAAAAATAAATTTTGGACTAATTATCTAACTAACGCAACTATTAAATGGAATTTTTTTTCACTTATTTGAAACACATCAACTGAGGTTGATATATTTTTGTCTTAGTGCTGTGTTGTGGTTATAATGTTGATGTATTCCTCTTTTAAAATGTTAGGCAAATCATAGGTAATCAATTAAAGTACAATTTATACAACTGATGGGTCAAAAAACATAATATCAGAAGACAAAATCATAGTTCATTTCATTACTATGAGAAAACTAAAAATTCAATTGTTTATAAAATAAGCTTGAGTCTAGTCGTAAATTTTGTAAGCCTTTTCTCATTAAAGATATATATATAGTATTAAAAGTTCCACTTACTAGAGCCTCTCAGGCCTTCTAATCTTAACATGTACAAGATGCCTACTTGAGGAGTTTAGTTACATAGGAATCTTGACCACTGAGGTCTTGCAGAATCTGGGGCTGTTATTTTCACCTGCTAAAAAAAATGAAAGTCAAGCTGTTCTTTTAAGCAATAGGTTTGTTCTTCTTAAGCTGTACTGCTATATGAAACAAAATTAAACTGTATTGTCTCTTTGAATATGAGTCAAAAAGGAAGAACAATGATAATTTTCCTTAAAAGACTTTATATCTCCTCCCCCAACACACATACACACAAACAGGTAAGTAGAAATTCTAAAAGGAAAAGAATAGTAGTGAATTCATAAACTAAGTATTTCTTAAACACAGTCATTCACTTGCATTATAGACATTACTCTAGTGAAACAGATCTAACTGACTGAGATACATGTAAAGGGATGTATCCTCATCATTATCTTATTCAAGGGCATTTTTCTTACAGCAAAGCACAAATTAAATCTTCTATACAATAGCCTTCACTAATTTCATATACCCAGTTCCAAAGTTCATCATCCAATAAGAGAAAGAATATTTTTCTTTTTTAAGGTAGCACACATTTCTCTCTCAAAAGGGTCAACAATTTCTGGCTCCAGACTCTAAGGCATACTCTGGCTTGCTCCTCAAAAGGCCATGTCATTCTTACACAATTTAATCAGTGGCTACGAAGAGGAAAGCAACACTGCAATCTTTCTGATCATTTTAATGAGGACCCCTGGCTATTCAGTCATTGAAATATAATTGACTTGCTCTCCTCTTATTTTCATAATAGACACTCCACCCTAGACCACGTTTATTTGGCTATAAGAAATGTCAGGAAGAATTGGAACTTTTCTGAGTGTCCCCATTAAAATGAAAACCTGCCACCCTGCCTTTTACATGAGCTGCAATCATTTTGTGTTAGTCTCATTATGCAATATAACATGCAGATATTCCAGTAGCCTTCTTACCAAACTGCAAGACCAAGAAAATAAGCACACCAAAAAAGTCTTATTTTATCTGACCTTTTTTCTTACAATTTATTTGTCCAAAGTTTAGAAAAATAAGCAGCAGAAATAAGTATAAGCGTTAACTGTTGTTACTGATTTTTAATAAGGTTGCAAAGTGAGACTGATGCCTTTCTACTTAATGATTAATCTATTTTCATAAATTGCAAAACTTTTCTTCATGAAATTATTATGTTTATACTGAGAGGTTTAGGTTTTCAAATGTGATGTGCAAAGTAAATTACTGTAATCTTTGAAACAATATGAGCCCCACAAGTTATTTTATATTTTTTAGTTTACAAACTTATATTATTTAAAACTTGAACACCAAAACTGTTTGATAATAAGGAATTTTAATCAAAATATAAGCTTAAAAGTCCACCATGGAAAAATTATTTTCATAAATCCCTATAAAATAGGCTAAGCAGCTTTTTATCAGATGCTTTTTTCTTAACACAGAATATTCAGATTAGAAATGTCATTTATCAAATAAATAATTATTATTCCATTCATTTCTATGTCAATTAAGATAAATTTCTATTTGCTTTTGGCAAAAGTGCTGGAGGAAAGGGATTCCCATACTGTTATACTTTTGGAGGGAAGTTTAGCGATATTTGTTATTCTAATGGACATTCCCTTTGACTCAGCAATTCCACTTTCATAAATACGTTCTCTAGTTGAACAATTGCATATATATTCAGACATCTATACACATACACGCCTGTGCGTGCGCACACACACACACACACACGCATATATACAGTTTACCCTTGAACAACTCAGGTTTTAACTGCATAGGTCAACCTATACTGCAATTTTCTTCCACCTCTGCCACCCAGAGACAGAAAGACCAACATTTCCTTCTCCTTGTCTACCTCCTCAGCCTATTCAACATGAAGACAATGAGAAGGAAGACCTTTATGATGATCCACTTCTACTTAATGAATAAACATATTTTCTCTTCTCTATGATTTTCTTAATATTTTCTTTTCACTAGTTTACTTTATTATAAGAGTACAGTATATAATACATACAACATACAAAATATGTGTTAATGACTGTTACGTTACCGGCAAGGCATCCAGTCAACAGTAGGCTATTAGTAGTTACATTTTTGGGAAGTCAAAAGATATACATGAATTTTCTACTGCACAGGGAGCCCGGGTTGAAGGGCGGTGATCAGCATTCCTAACTCCCAATTGTTCAAGGGTCAACTGTACACACAGATTTTTGTACACAGAAATACATTTACTCAGATGTTTGTTACATCATAGTTTATATTTGGAGATAAAAAATACCAGAAGTAAACCAAGTGTCCCAGAGGAAGGCTGATTAGATACGTGATGACTTATTCATATTCATATAATTAAATACTATATGTCCAATAAGTAAGGTAAATATAAATATTACCACTGGCACAGATATTGCTAAGTGAAATATAATGTTGCAAAATTATATAAAATGTAGTCTTTATTTCGAAGATAATATATAGGTTAATGTATGCATTTAAAAATTTAGAGAAATATACAGCAAATTGTTAACAGTGATTACAGTATTAACTTAGGGAGTCCTACTCTATATTGAACATTTATGATTCATTTATGCATTCAGCTAATTTTTTTAAATGTTTGTTTATTTATTTATTTATTTATTTATTTATTTATTTATTTTTGAGACAGAGTCTCTCTCTGTCATCCTGGCTGGAGTGCAGTGGTGCAATCTCGGCTCACTGCAACCTCCGCCTCCCAGCTTCATCAGCTGATATATATTAAGCACATACAATGTGCCAAGTCATCTTCTAGGTGTCAGGAAACCTAGGGAAATAGACAGTCATCAGTGTGTGATCCTTTTAAAATCAGAAGAAACACTAAAATTCCTGGAATTTCAACTATTTCAAAAAAATAAAGAAGTGACAACCATTCATCCCATTACCCCTGCTAAGATGCTTTACTCATTTTTTCTTGTCTAAAACTTGCTTTAATGTTAACCTAATTACAGCCAGTTTTGTTTTGTTTTGTTTTTTTGAGACAGAGTCTCACTCTGTTGCCCAAGGCTGAATGGAGTGCAGTGGTACCATCGCCACTCCTGCAACCTTGGCCTCCCAGGCACAAGTGATCCTCCCATCTCAGCCTCCCGAGTAGCTGGGACTACAGGCATGTACCACCACACTGGCTAATTTCTGTATTTTTTGTAGAGATGAGGTTTCACTATTTTTCCCAGGCTGATCTCAAACTCCTGGACTCAAGTGATCCACTGGCTTTGGCCTCCCAAAGTTTTGGGATTACAGGCTTGAACCACAACACCCAAAGATCTTAATATAAACTATCATTAAAGCAACTTCTATTAGGTCCAAATGTCTTATGAAAACTATTGTATTATATTTTACTATCTATAAAATTTAAATATTTTTGTTACTAAATATCTGAACCTGCAATTATGGAAGAATAATGAAGTACACTTGTGATTTCATTACACATACTTTATTTGACAGTAATAGGATAATTACGTATACATAAATATGACTATGTAGCCATACACATGACTATTTTCACAAAGCTTAAACAATAACTATAATTATTTTCACTCATGAACCACCAGATAATATTAAACTTATGGGTCTGTAATATTTCAATACCTTATCCAACTTACTACTAGCATATATTAGAAGATTTTCAGATTGATACTAATATTGTAAGATTATAGTAAATTTTACAGGTGAGTTCATATCCTTTGCAGGGACATGGATGAAGCTGGAAACCATCATTCTCAGCAAACTAACACAAGAACAGAAAACCAAACACTGCATGTTCCCACTCATAAGTGGGAGTTGAACAATGAGAACAAATGGACACAGGAGAGGAACAGCATACACCAGGGCCTGTGGGAAGGTGGGAGGCTGGGGAGGGACAGTATTAGGAGAAATACCTAATGTAGATGACGGGTTAACGGGTGCAGCAAACCACCATGGCATGTGTATACCTATGTAACAAACCTGCACGTTCTGCACATGTATCTCAGAACTTAAAGTATAATAATAAAACTAATAATTTTTTTTAAAAAAAGAGCATGGTAAATTGTATTTAAATGTATATGTTTCTTATACAATGTGCAAATGCTAGTATTAATTCATATGCTTCAATTTTATTAAAATCTAGTATGCATTCTCTCAAAAATTTTCTAATATGAAGTTTTTTTTTCCTTTTTCCCTTTAAATTAATAAAAAGAATTTAAAGAATTATTCACAAAATATCTTTGACTTCAATAAAAACTCATACCTATTAAAGGTAAAATTTATAGAAAGTACTTAGAGTTCTTATTCATAATGTTCTGAACAAATTATAACTAACCACCACCAGGATGGACTAACAGACAGACAGAAAATATATAAGGGGAATAAAAGCCAAGAAATAAATTTAAATACTTACAAAGCAACATAGTAATGTAATAGCCATGGTCCCCTGGCAGTGAGACTAATCATTGTGAAAGGACTTTACACTTTAAACATCTATTCGGAAAGTGGATTCATTTGCATCATAAGTATATTGCCTAGCCCTAAACTCCTCAATGCTGAAGTACTTGTGCTACAGCTGGCTATGATTTATATGAATTTCACTAGATGGCAGTGTGGGTTGAGCAGCCAAATGTTTACAAGTCATCTCTTCATATTTGATACCAGACTAAGAACATCACACAACTGGACTCCTTGTTACCATCAAAAATAGATCAGGGCCGGGCTTAAGCTCAGGAGTTAGATACCAGCCTGGGCAACATGGTGACACTCTGTATTTAAAAACAACAATTTTTCAAAAGTGTTTTATGAATAAAAGACACATCACATAAAAACATAATAAAAAGACAATGTAAGGAGCACGAATTTAAACAAAAAAAAAAATATTCTGAGCACATTTGCTTTGCTGTTTATCTCTCCTAGTATCTCAAGCTTGAGGGTGCCTAGGACACATCTGAGAAACTTATTTAGAATTCACATTTCCAGTGCCTGCTCCCACCCTTGAGATTCTTAATCAGAAGATCTGCAACAGAACAGAGCTCAATTTTCAAGAAATATTTAAGGTGGTTCTAATACAGCTGGATCATGAGAAACACTGCTCTAAAACTTGAATCCCCAAAGAAGTGTCACATTTGTATCATCAGCTCCAACCCACTTCCTCCTGTGACCACAATACCGAGCCCCATCCCTTCCTGCATTCTCCACACATTTGAAATATTGTATTCAAATGTCAGCACACTAAAGAAATCAGAGCAAGAGTAGGAACTGTTTCTAGCCTTGGCTACAGCTCAAAGACTCATCCCTTCAAAAACAAATTTAGAAAAATTTATTGCCAAGCAGAAGCCCCTGGATTGCAATGAACTTATTATTTGCATCAACTATGATAAAATTATTATTTTAAAGGAGTTTGTCAAACAATTAACTCCTGAAACAAAAACAGCTGTACCAAACACCTTTTGTCATCTATCCACCAATCTGACTCTCGAACTTCCAAAAATTTTTCTACATATTTCTTGCATTTCTCTACTTTTTGTCCACACAAAGCCATCCCTTTCCACTTGCCCCCTGGCCCATAGTTCTCCCTGTGTCCTGCTCAGCATTCACCGGCTGTCTCTGTTCACTACCTATCACATCTCACCTCCATCTTGGCTTCTCTCATAAAGACCTAACATCTCAAAACAGGCACAGTGGCTCATGCCTGTAATCTCAGTATGTTGGGAGGCCAAGACAGAAGGATCGCTTGAGCCCAGAAGTTCGAGACCAACCTGGGCAATACAAGGAGATTCTATTTCTACAAAAAATAAAATTAGGCATGGTGGCATGTGCTTATATTCCCAGCTACTCAGGAGACTGAGATGGGAGGATTTGCTTGAGCCTGGGAGGTCAAGGTTGCAGTGAGCCCCATGATCATGCCACTGCACACTTGCCTGGGTGACAGAACGAGACCTGCCTAAAAAAAAAAAAAAGAAAATAAAAAGACCTAACATCTCATATTTTCCCACTTGAGAACCTGGCACTAGTGGCTGTCATCTGTAATGTTTACCAATTCATATCTAATCTTGAAAGAATACTGTAAGTGGCAGATTTAAAGAATAAAGAATCTTTAAGTCAATCCTAAGCAATAGTGATTATAGTTAACATTCCCACATTGTGTTTAATTACTAATAGAAGTAGCCTCACGTATTTCACCAATTATCATAGTTTTTATTGACTGTGGGTAATTCATTCTATTGTGTTTCAGTCATTTTCATCTACTACTAGAGTTGTTTTTTGTTTTGTTTTGTTTTGTTTTTTTGTAGAGATGGAGTTTTGCCATGTTGGCCCGGCTGGTCTTAAACACCTGACCTCAGTGATCTGCCCATCTTGGCCTCCCAAAGTGCTGGGATTACAGGTGTGAGCCATTGTGCCTGGCCATTATTGTATTTTACCACATTTTTTATTATTATATTTTAAGTTCTGGGGTACATGTGCAGATCCTGCAGGATTGTTACATAGGTGTACAGATGACATAGTGATTTGCTGCATCCATCCCCCATCATCTACATTAAGTATTTCTCCTAATGTTATCCCTCCCTAATTCCCCCACCCCCTGCTACCACTCCCCTAGCCCCCCATCCCCCAACAGGCCCCAGTGTGTGATGTTTCCCTCCCTGTATCCATGTGCTATCATTGTTCAACACCCACTTATGAGTGAGAACATGCGGTGTTTGTTTTTCTGTTCTTGTGTCAGTTTGCTGAGAATGATGGTTTTCAGATTCATCCATGTCCCTGCAAAGGACACGAACCCATCCTTTTTTATGGCTTCATAGTATTCCATGTGTATATGTGTCACATTTTCTTTATCTGGTCTATCATTGATGGGCATTTGGATTGGTTCCAAGTCTTTGCATAGTATTCCATGGTGTATATGTGCCACATTTTCTTTATCCAGTCTATCATTGATGGGCATTTGGGTTGGTTCCAAGTGCCACAATGAACATACATGTGTCTTAATAGTATAACGATTTATAATCCTTTGGGTATATACCCAGTAATGGGATTGCTGGATCAAACGGTATTTTTATTTCTAGATCCTTGAGGAATTGCTACACTGTCTTTCACAATGATTGAACTAATTTACACTCCCACCAACAGTGTAAAAGCATTCTTATTTCTCCACATCCTCTCCAGCATCTATTGTCTCCAGATTTTTTAATGACCACCATTCTAACTGGCATGAGATGGTATCTCAGTGTGGTTTGAGGTTTTTTTTTTTAATTGCACTTTAGGTTCTGGGGTACATGTGAAGAACATGAAGGATTGTTGCATAGGTACATATATGGCAATGTGGTTTGATGCCTCCAAACCCCATCACCTATATCTGGCATTTCTCCCTGTGCTATCCCTCCCCAACTCCCTCCCCGACCACTGTCCCTCCCCTAGTACCCCCCAACAGACCCCAGTGTGTGATGCTCCCCTCCCTGTGTCCATGTGTTCTCATTGTCCAACACCCGACTATGAGTGAGAACATATGGTGTTTGATTTTCTGATCTTGTGTCAGTTTGCTGAGAATGATGGTTTCCAGATTCATCCATGTCCCTACAAAGGACACAAACTCATCATTTTTTATGAC
Source organism: Cacajao melanocephalus (assembly GCA_963573385.1). Classification (NCBI taxonomy): domain Eukaryota; kingdom Metazoa; phylum Chordata; class Mammalia; order Primates; family Pitheciidae; genus Cacajao; species Cacajao melanocephalus. The sequence continues at coordinate 33,534 of CAUYLG010009936.1, forward strand.
TGCATAGTATTCCATGGTGTATATGTGCCACATTTTCCTTGTCCAGTCTATCATCAATAGGCATTTGGGTTGGTTCGAGGTCTTTGCTATTGTAAACAGTGCTGAACATATGTGTGCACGTGTCTTTATAATAGAATGATTTATAATCCTTTGGATATATACCCAGTAATGGGATTGCTGGGTCAAATGGAATTTCTATTTCTAGGTCCTTGAGGAATCACCACACTGTCTTCCACAATGGCTGAACTAATTGACACTCCCATCA
>CAUYLG010009937.1:0-11187 GCA_963573385.1 Cacajao melanocephalus
TGGAATAAGTAAACTTAGTGAATATCTATAGAATTCTTCATCCCAGGTCTCCAGAACATACATTTTTCTCAGTATCATATTACACCTATTCTGAAAGTGACTATATAATTGGAAGTAATCACTCTTCAGCATTTGCATAGCATTTCACAGACTTAAATGAAATATTGGTTGGCTGTTTGTTATTTTCTTCTCTTATTCCTTCCTGTCTCTGTTGTTAAGTACAATTATCGGCATAAAAGAGGTTTTTAATACCTATTCCCAGATTGTATTCCAGCCTGGGCAATAGAGCAAGAATTCTGTTCTCTCTCCCCCTTTTTTCTTTCTTCTTCTTTCTCTCATTAAAAAAAAAAAAAAAATCAAAAATGAAAGGTGCACCCAGTTAAAAGAAAAATTTTTAAATACATTTAATTAAGAAATTTTGGTTGAGGATTTTTTTCTGATTCATTCCAGATGCCCCCAGAGAAAAAGAAACTTGAAACTGAGAAGGATTGAGAATAATAAAAACAAGTGAGTAGGGAACAGGAAAAGGCGGGGGAATGGTGGGGAGAAAGGCCATTTGGAGGTCTGGGACCTCAGAAATAGTGAGAATGAGAGAAAAGCACACCACAATTAAAAAAAAAAAAAACCTGAGAATATGAGGTTGGTGCAGTGGCTCAGGCCTGTAATCCCAGCACTTTGGGAGGCTGAGGTGGGCAGATCACCTGAGGTCAGGAGTTCAACACCAGCCTGGCCAACATGGTGAAACCCTGTCTCTACTAAAAACACAAAAATTAGCCAGGCGCGATGGCGGGTGCCTTTAACCCCAGCTACTTGAGAGAGCCTCACGTGGGAGAATGGCTTGAATATGGGAGGCACAGGTTGCAGTGAACCAAGATTACACCATATACTCCAGCCTGGGTGACAGAGGGAAACACCGTCTCAAACACAAACAAACAAATACCAGAGAATGGTACACTTTAAATTGCTGCATTTTGTGGTATGTGAATTACATGTCGATTTCTTAAACGACTGGTAGGAGAAGGAAGGCACTGCAAATGATATTTTGGTTTGTAATTAAACAAGAGATTTATTCCTCTCTCCCCAAAAAAATGTCCTCTTTCAGTTTCTGCAAACTTCCTCCTTCCCTCCCCTATCCACCCAGAGGAACTTTTATCTGTTCGCATCAAACCAGATTAGAAGCCTTTGTTTGTCTTTTAATTTAAGGCCTCGTAGGTAAATTAGAGTTCCCAAGTCAAGAAAGAGAGGTGTCCCACAGCCCTGTTCCATCTGAGCCTCCCTCCCCCATGACTCACTTTATCTTGTAACACACTTCCCTTCTGATTTACCATCTGGAAGAAAGAATAAACTTATTTTTCTTATTCATCAATAATTTATATAAACCAAAAATTGCAAACAAGGGTGTCCTTAGCATCCTGATCTCATTCTCTTCAAATACCAATTGCTCTCCAGTAAAGGGACTGTCTTTCCAGACAACAAAAATGCACTTGGAAATCTCACTTAAAACAGAAAAGTTAAGGTCTTCAAAGATTTGCCATGGGCAAAGAACTGGCAGGAATGCATGGGGCTAAAGGTCAAAGGCAAAGAAAACAAGGCATAAATTCTTTTGCCCTCATTTTGTTTGTCCTTGTACACCCATGGTTAGTGATTAGTAAGGTCACCTGGCAGTGACAAAAATCTACTTTTGAAGGTTTTTTTTTTTTTTTTTTTCAGACAGAATCTTGTTCTGTGGCCTAGGCAGAAGTGCTGTGGCACAATCTCAGCTCACTGCAATCTCCATTTCATGGGTTCAAGAGATTCTCCTGCTTCAGCCTCCTGAGTAGCCGGGATTACAGGCACCCATCACCATGCCTGGATAATTTTTGTGTTTTTAGTACAAGCAGGGTTTCACCATGTTTTCCAAACTGGTCTCAAACTCTCACAGGAGAAACACCATATGATCTGCCCACCTCGACCTCCCAAAGTGCTGGGATTACAGGTGTGAGCCACCTCACCTGGCCAGGTCAATTTTCTCTAATGGAAGTAACAAAACAGGTATAATCCAAAAATCACAGATATATCAAAAATTTTAAAACAGTGTAGGAGGCCAGGGGCAGTGGCTCATGAGTGTAATCCCAACACCTTGGGAGGCCAAGGCAGGAGGATCACTTGAGACCAAGTTCAAGACCATCCTGGCCAACACTGTGAGACCTCGTATCTATAAAACATTTTTTAATGATACTGGAAAATGCTAACTTGGGTAGTGACAGTTTCAATGCATCATTGCCTGGCCTTCTGGGTTTTGCTCTGAACCTTGTGACAGATGATTAAATCATATGTCCAAGCTCAGGGACTTCCTGTTGTACAGAGATGATGCTCCCTGGAGTGCCCCACTCCAATCCCCCTCCCTTCAACTTGTCCCAGTGTATCATATTCAGCCCAGACCAGGGCAAGCCCCACTCATGTCATCAGCCCTGCCCAGGCCAACAGCCTAGAAAAGATCCCCATCAACCCCCACAAAGGGCAGGGTGACTCAGTTCACCCACATGGTGCAGGCCAGCTGCCTGCCTTGCACTCTCTTCAGACCTGGGCCGGTGTACAAACTATGCAGCCAGGGCCCTGTGCTCAGAAGGGTCCCTAACGCTTCCTTCAATACTCTGCTGCTTGAATCTTTTTTTTTTCTTTTTTTTTTTTTTGAGACATAGTCTCACACTGTCACCCAGGCTGGAGTGCAATGGCATGATCTTGGCTCACTGCAACCTCCACCTCCTGGGTTCAAGTGATTCTCCTGCCTCAGCCTCCTGAGTAGCTGGGATTACAGGTGCCCACCACCATACCCAGCTAAGTTTTGTATTTTTAGTAGAGACTGGGTTTCACCATGTCGGCCAGGCAGGTCTCGAACTGACCTCATGATCTGTCTGCCTCGGCCTCCCAAAGTGCTGGGATTACAGGTGTGAGCCACTGCACCCAGCCCACTTGAATCTTAATTTCTAAAAATTGTTGATTTTCATTTTGAGCTGATCCCTGCAAATTAAGTAGCAGTTCCTACTTCAGAGCCACTTAATGAAGATTCTTGGGTGGCTGGAGTAGGCCAGGATTTAAAGAAAGGGGCTGGCCAGGCACAGAGCCCCTCCAACAGGGAGACCTTTCCCTTGCTCTAAAGTAACCCTCTCAGAGCCATTTCCTAATGGAGGCTGAAACAGCCTCGTGACCTGCCCTCAAGTGTTTTAATCACTGGCTGTCCCCCTCTTCAAGAGCATGTGCATTTCACATAAGTATATAATTAATACTAACAAGAGGGGCTGTGCCCATGGGCTGGGGTCCTGTCATGGGCATTCTGTGTTTGGGGTCCCTGGGAGGCACAGGACCCAGATCTGTCCTTAAAATATGACAATAGATCACTCTACAGTGGCCTGTCCTGAGCAAGACAACACCCAGCAACCCTTTTGCTAAATGCTGGAATGTCTCCCAGGCATGAGCAATGGCGGCATTTGCAGGATGGTTGGCAGCACTTGGCAGGAGGCCAGCTGTGCCTCAGTGGCTCTGCTGGTTCAAACCCACAACACAGCCAACTCACCCTGGGCTCCAACCAGCCTGGCTAACTGGGAACAGCCATTCCCAGCTGCACTCAGGCATCTGAAAGACCTTTCCTTTCCCATGAAGCCTCTTTCAAGGTTTCAGGAAGGAAGTGGAAACAGTAAGGGGAAACCACAAACCCATACAACTCTAATAGCATCATCTCTTGGTCCATGAGGGTGGGGGGAGGGTGCTTCCCATGTTGAATTTCAACCTGACAGCACCCTGATGGGGGTAGGAGCAATGCCATTTGCTCCATCTCACAAACAACATCGCATCAGCCCCCCAGGAGAAGAAGCCAGGGACTGAGACTGGCTAGCAAAGCCAGACCAGGACTGACTGGGCCTCTCTGACTTGGGAGCTTTAGGGCAGGCTGTTGGCATCTGCAGATCCCACCCTAGGTGTAGCCTGTGTGATCAGCCAGGGCTGAGGTTCCCTCTGCTGACAGCTTTCCCTCTTAAGGACATTGGTGGGACCGTGGCCCCATCAGATCATCTGTCCCTGGGAACACTCTTTTCCAGAGAACTCCAATGAGGAAGAGAAAGTGGGTCCACTGACTTCCATGTTTCTGAAAACAACCTTGTAAAAGTACATAAGGACCCAACACTGTGCTTATAATCAGACAGTTTGGGACCCTCCGCTCTGAGAGCATCAACATTGGCCATCTACTTCTCCTGTTTGGGTCTCAAACTCTGCCTCTCTGGAACCTTGTTTCAAAGGCTAAGTTTCCAGCCAGAACAAGTGCCCACGCTCTGCTCTCCCAACCCCATGCCCCTGCCATAGCCAGGAAGGCTGAGGACAGACAGGGTCTTTGCTCCCCTAGACAGAGCTGACCATGACTGAAGGACCCTCAGATGCAGGCAGAGCCCTTTGTCCTTTTTCGTCACTGTGCTGACCACCTTGGGAGCTGATTATGCTCCTTAAACCTTCTGGGAACATTTAAGGCCCCCAGTACTTCAAAAAGGATTAAGTCAACTGAGATGAGACATGTTTTTCCAATTAGTTATAAACCACCCATGTTGGATTCTTTGCAAAACTGACCAGTTGCTTTCCCATTACCCAAGATTCCTCATTCTTTCTTTCTGCATAAATAATTTCACAAGGTTTTCAAGTAAATTTGGTACTAAAGGCCCATGATCATGGAACAAACAGGATGCTCACAGCGAAATACCAAAGCCAAAATTTTCTCTTCCATGTGCCATGCTATGAGAAAGGAGATGGAAAGTAACTTCCACCTACCAAACTTTCCTACTTCAGGCTTCTTAAGACACACATCAACAGGCGAAACGATGTTTTTGTCGAGATATGCATTTTACTATATACGTGCATCTTTAAAAAGACTTTTCCCAGCTGGCATGGTGGCTCATGCCTGTAATCCCAGCACTTTGAGAGGCCAAGGCAGGCAGATCGCAAGGTCAAAAGATCAGTACCCATCCTGGCCAACATGGTGAAACCCCATCTCTACTAAAAAATACAAAAATTAGCTGGGCGTGGTGGCAGGTGCCTGTAGTCCCAGATACTTGGGAAGCTGAGGCAGAACAATCGCTTGAACCTGGAAGGCAGAAGTTGCCTGAGCCGGGATTGTCATTGCACTCTAGCCTGGCAACAGAGCAAGACTCCGTCTCTGTCTCTCTGTCTCTCTGTCTCTCTCTCTGTCTCTCTCTCTCTGTCTCTCTCTCTCTCATATATATATATATATATATATATATATATATATATATATATATCTTTTCCACTGACATATATTTCTCATGCAAAGTTGGGGCCTGCTGCCAAATTGGGAAGACCAAGATCCCAGAGACAATGTGCTCACTCTCCTTAAAGGGCTGTGACACCAGCCAGAGAGATGGAGAATGTGGTCAAGGCAGGGAAAACACTATCTCACACTTAGGAAAACAGAAGAGGTCTCACAAAGGTGGGGGCAGCCCTGGGAGCAGGTGGCTCATAATAGCAGGAATAAATATTACAGCAAGTGCATCTACACATGGGAGGAATTTAACAAGGCTGTTCTTTTTCTGCGATGGAGTCTTGCTTTGTCACCCAGGCTGAAGGGCAGTGGTGCAATACGGGCTCACTGCAACCTCTGCCTCCTAGGTTCAAGAGATTCTCCTTCCTCAGCCTCCTAAGTAGCTGGGATTACAAGCATGCCCCACCATGCCCAGCTAATTTTTTCTATTTTTAGTAGAGACAGGATTTCTCCATGTTGGTCAGGCTGGTCTCAAACTCCCCATCTCAGGTGATTCGCTTGCCTTGGCCTCCCAAAGTGCTGGGATTACAGGTGTGAGCCACTGCACCCGGCCAATACATTTGTTTTTTTAACCTCCTAAATTTGTGGCAATTCATTACGCAGCGTTACCAGCTCTGACCAGAGGTCTCAAGCACCAACCTCGGCTGTCATACCTGTGGAAAATGCCAAGTCCTCACATGCCTCTCCAGGCCTCCAAGAGACCTCCTGTGGTCCCATCAGGGTCCTAAAGGCCCCTTAGGGCACTGTCCCTACTCTCTGCAGGAGCCATATGAGGGCAGTGAGGAGAGGAGTGGCTGTGGAATTTGAAGCTTCTAAGTCCTGGCCCCCCAGGGCATCAGGTGTCTTACCCAGGTGTGCTATTAACCTGATGTATCACTTGATGTTAACCTCGGCTGCCTGTCTGGGGCAGTCTGTCATGTTTTGCCACTGTAAAGTTACTCTTTTATCCCCCTTCCATTCTGGAAGGAATTCACTGTGCACAGCCCACACTGATGGAGGAGGCATCCTAAACGTTTATTTACTGAGTTTGGCAACTCTGCCTGTCACACCAGCACATTCCAAGTACTCCATAGATCAATGAGGCTGCTGACAATCACATTAGACAGCGCAGCTCTACTCTAAAACATCAAGGAAAAGCAAGTCCCCACACATCAGTCACTCAGGTGCCACTGTACTATCATTTACTTAATAGTTTTCTGTAAAAGGGCACACTTTTTTTTTTTTTTTTTTTTTGAGATGGAATCTCACTCCGACACCAAGGCTGGAGTGCAATGGAGTGATCTCAGCTCACTGCAACCAATGCCTTCTGGGTTCAAGCAACTCTTCTGCCTCAGCCTCCCAAGTAGCTGGGATTATAGGCACACACCACCACATCCAGCTAATTTTTATATTTTTAGTAGAGACAGCGTTTCACTGTGTTGGCTAGGCTGGTCTCAAACACCTGACCTCAGGTGATCCACCCGCTTTGGCCTCCCAAAGTGCTGAGATTACAGGTGTGAGCCACTGCACCCAGTCACAGGGCTTTTTAAAAAGGGAACTTGATATCAGTACCTTGCAATGGCCCAGTATCAAGGATGGCCCTGGATGTCCAGGAGGTAGAGCAGCTCTATTCCTCCACATGGGCTTTTCCAGCTTTCCTTTCTTCTCCTCCTCAGAAACCTGGGGCAGGCGGGGACCTCTTGATCCTGGTCTCCTGGGCTCCAGGGCCTCCACTCGAAGGACCTTCACCAGTTCACAACCAGCATCACAGGCAGCTCTGACCCCTCCTGTGCCCCAGGTATCTCTGGGCCAGAAAGCTGTAGATCTGTGGCTGCCAAACCTGGTTGATGATGAGACTCACCGGAGAGCTTTCTAAAAGCTTAGATTTTTTTGAGCCCCCAGCACGTGGATCCTAATTGAAGATATGGGTAGGGACCAGATTAAAAAACAGCCCAGGTGGAGCTGATAATTAGCTACCTGCTGGAGTCCTACAAGCAGGGCAACCAGGCTTAGCTGTGCTCTGGAAAATTTTCACCTGCAAGTAACGCACAGCTGTCCGATGGAAGACCCCAGGGCAGACCCTGACTCCGACTCTTTTTTTTTCTTGAGACAGAGTCTCACTCTGTGGCCTAAGCTGGAGTGCAGGGTCACGATCTCAGCTCACTGCAACCTCCACCTCCTAGGTTCAAGTGATTCTCCTGCTTCAGCCTCCTGAGTAGCTGGGGCCACAGGCGTGTACCACCACGCCTGGCTGATTTTTGTATTTTTAGTAGAGACAGGGTTTTGCCATGTTGAACAGGCTGGTCATGAACTCCTGGCTTCAGGAGATCTGCCCCCTTGGCCACCCAAAGTGCTGGGATGACAGGTGGGAGTCCCCGCACCTGGCCTGACTCACCTTCTAAAATGAGCAGCACCCACTGAAGGAAAGCGTCTAGCCCGGCCTTCTCCCAGGCTCGCAGGACAGGAATGAGGTACCAACAGACCCTTTGAAGAAATGCCTTTCCCTGTCCTGTGTGAGCAGGAGGAAAGGAGGCTTAGTGGTCTGGTATTTCTGGGTGTACAGCCTCTTTGTTTCTTCCTCGTCTTTCTTGCCCATATCACATATCAGGTCCCTTGGATCAGGGACAGAATTAGATTGTACCCCTCTGGGTGGCCACTCACTACACTTTAGGGCCAGGTAACTGGTTTAGTGAGTTCCAGGTTCACAGAGGGAGGGGAACTGCTCAGGATGGGTCATAGAGCCTCCCCCATGCCAGATTGAGGTGATTCAGGTGACGAGATATAGAGCAGATTTTGGACTCCTGAGTTGATGTTATAACAGGATGAGGCCTTGGGGCAGGTGGATGTATTTTGTATTTGGACTGAACATACATCTTTGGGATCTAGAGGGCTGACTAGGTAGGCAGACTGTCTCTCCCCACACAATGATGTCCATGCCCTAATCCCCAAGAACCTCTGAATACGTCACCTTATGTAGCCAAAGGGAGTTTGCAGGTGGGATTAGCAAGGGGTTTGAGACAGGGAGATTGGCCTGGATACCTAGGTGAGCCCCATCTAAGCACACACATTCTTAAAACACAGACTTTCTCGGACTTAAACAGGAATGATAAAGAAGAATGGGAGGTCTGAGAAGTCACCACGCCGCACAGGGAGCAACCATGTGTCTCATTCAATCTCCAGAGCCTGGAACCCAGCAGGTGCTTGGCCACAGAAAGGCCAATAAAGTGAACTTTTGTGGTTTCTTTTTGTTTTTGAGACAGAGTTTTGCTCTTGTTCCCCAAGCTGTAGTGCAATGGTGCAGTCTTGGCTCACTGCAACCTCTGCCTCCCGGGTTCAGGCAATTCTCCTCTCTGAGCCTCTTGAGTAGCACATGCCATCATGCTTGGATAATTTTTTGTATTTTTAGTAGAAATGGGGTTTCACCATGTTAGCCAGGCTGGTCTTGAACTCCTGACCTCAGCTGATCCGCCCACCTCAGCCTCCCAAAGTGCTAGGATTACAGGTGTGATCCACTAAAGTGAACTTTTAAGCACTGGATTCCAGGTAGCAGCCATGTGGGTGAATTATTTAACCTCTCTGACCCCATGTCATCCCATTCCTACGGATATCAGAAGTAAGGGCAGTGAAATAACCCACCCAATGTTATCCCATGAATGATCAGTGGGGCTGGCCCCACTGCAAGCCCTTCAGAACCCTTCTGGTTGCCAAATCCAGCAGCCCCCCACCCTCACCTCGGCCTGGCCATAATGGGCAGAACTCCTAGGTAAACAGTAGTAAAGCTTCTCATGGCCCCATTTCATTCCTTTGCTTCATTCTGTGCGTTTGTTTTCTGGTGACTGGTTGTCATCCCATTTCCTGAGCACAGACCAGCAGAGGGTGCCAGTGCCCGTGCAGAGACCTTCAGCTCCCAGAGCTGCCCTGGGGAAGAGCTGCCATAGGGAAGGGCCTGCTCCTGACCACCCACAACAACAGTGTCCTTAATGATGAGGGGCATCTACTGGTTCATAACCTGGCTCTGTGGCTGGAGAGGGCCCCTGGACAAAGAACTTCATCTCCATGGCTGCAGTTTTCACAGCTGTGAAAGGGGACAGGGGAAAAGGACCTCCCAGGGGTACTGGGACAGCAAAATGAAGCAACTCATGAGACGGCTTCTAGCACAGTCCCTGGCACTTAATTCTTTGTTGAACTTCCATTCTTTTTGATTTTGTTTTTTTTTTTAGACAGAACTTTGCTCTGTCACACAGGCTGGAGTGCAGTGGCGCAGTCTTAGCTCATTGCAACCTCTGTCTCCTGTGTTCAAGCAATTCTTCTGTGTCAACCTCCCAAGTAGCTGGGATTACAGGCACACCCCCCGACCCCCATGTCTGGCTAATTTTTGCATTCTTAGTAGAGGCGCAGTTTCCCCATGTTGGCCAGGCTGGTCTTGAACTGACCCCAGGTGATCTGCCCACCTCGGCCTCCCAAAGTGCTGGGGTTACAGGTGTGAGCCACTGAGCCCAGATGAATTTGCATTCTTTATCAAGAGTCAATCTCAAAGGCCTCTCATTTCAGATTCTGCCCAAACCACATGAATCATTTTTTGGACTCAGCTGTCCAGCTCCTTTTCCTCCACACTTTTGTGTCTTTACCAAGTCTTCCCTCTGCACTTAAAGAGCACTCCCCAGCAGTCTAGCCATCACCCTCAAGTTCACTATAAACTATACAGGGGGCCCAATTCAAAAGGCCCTCCTAAGCAGGGGGCTTCTTTAATTTGAAAACTGCTGCAGGCCATATGTAAATTCAAGACACTGTGCCTTTGCTTGTATATTTCCACTGTCTTCCAGCCTAAAACCCAGCCAGTCTTAACATTGACTGACTGCCCACGTATGTTATGTAAGACCCTATGCCGGGCAGGGTTACTAAGATAAGTAAGACACAATCACACATCACTGGAAGCACCTCCAACAGAGACACAGATAGCAACAGATGATTTCAGAACAGCGTATGTGCCTGTCTACAGAGACCCACTCTCAGGAAGGGAAACCTAATTCAGTTCCCAAGAACCTACCAGATACCACCCTTTGAAGGATGGTCTCCACTTCACAGACTGACTTTCAGGGCAAAGTCAGACAGGGACCGGCAGGACCAGGACTGGAGCCCAGGTTTGGCTGACATCACTATCTCCCTAATCGGAAGGAGGCAGAGGCCCCTTGAAGATGTCCTTTTGCACAAGCTCCAAAGTATCTACTAACTGTAGGTCATTATGGCTGAAAATGCATTTTTCCCCTTGTCCTTGCAGCTGCTCTGTAAGTTTGGGCTGTAGCCTGATGTTCATCTATACCAGCCCTAGCCAACTGCTGGCCAACAGATCACAGGGTTGTGACCCATGGAATTGGAAGGCATTCTACACACAGTGTCTCTTCCAGGTGCTTTTTCTCATCAACCATTAAACCACAAACAGGCCAAGTGACAAAGCACTCAGTTCCTTCACACAGTCATTCCTTCCCCCTCCTGCTTCACCTGATGCCAAAGAATTTGTCAGTCAAACTTGAGGATTACAAGAATATGCAACAGAAAGAATTAGAGAACTCAGCAATCCAAAAGCTGCTAAATAAGGGTTTTCTGCATTTTGGGGGATCATGTAAAGCAGTTCCAAGAAAAGCGAAGTCACAGCCTCTACAGCTTATTATCAGTTGTTAGAAAAGAGCCAGCGTCGAAGGGGAAGCGGCTCTGCCCCAGCACACAGGCTCCACTGTCTGGCGGGGGCATTTGCTGATAAACCAGCTTGGATTTGGCACCAGAAACCCAAAACCTCTGATACATGTTTTCATTTGGTGATGTCAAGGAGGAAACACAAGCTGAAACAGTGAAAGTTATTAACATTCAGAGAAACCACACAGCTCAGCTAACATGCTGGGGTGACACCCTTC